>JAOTRA010053829.1:0-18210 GCA_026260255.1 Pseudolaguvia tuberculata | reverse complement strand
ATGACCAAGCCGATACTTGATGCTCCCGATCCAACGCGGTGGGCCGGCACGTATACCTCGACAGAAGAGGGGGGGGGGGGGGGTGGAGAGAAAATGGTTATATAAACATGCAAACTCTACAGAAAAATCCTATTGATACAATGATGCATCTGCTTGATATCCTGCATAATTCCTTGATTGTGGAACTTGGATATAGCTCATAGGCAAACTTGAGTTCTACCAGCATTTTATCCAGAAAGAATTAAGGAAATAAATTTAATAATTTTAATGCAGTGCCTAATAAACCACAATGGGATATTTTTAGAACTGGAGTGAGCTTTGTTGCATAGAATGTGAATAATAAAAATGTGTACAATGAAGTCGTATAGTTTAAATGCTTTAAGAAGGTGATTAAATCATAGATTTGCTGTGTATGTATGCTTTTTGGCTCAAAATACCGCATGTGTTTACTTCACCATACACCCAAATATTGACCTAATTTGAAATACACATTTGCCTATAACCATAAACTTTTTTTTTTAATTTCTTTTTACAAAAACTATAATATCCATGAAGACATAGTAACTGAAGGTAACTACGCTGTAGTAAAACTGCATGTCCTAAATACAGCACTGACCTCAGCATAACTAAACACCTTTCTAATGACTTGACTTTATTCATGCTGGTTACACATTCTACTATGTAAAAGACCTAAACAGAGAAGAACTTCATTATATGAAAACTGCAGATTCATTAACATGTATCGTTGGTTACAAGTACTGAAATAATAATTTTATTTTCCAGACTCACTGTACTTGTGGAATAATATGGCTATCATCATGTAAGAAGATGATGATGTGTTTAGGCCATTGCCATTTTACATTTGGGAGAGAATATGTGTGAAGCAGCCAGTCTGTTCATCTCTGACCTTCCATTCTGGCCAAACTGAGACATCGGTGTTGAGGGTTCACATAGCAACCAAAAAATGTACTGAAGCTTAAGAGGTCTCTTTTTAAATCCCACTGTATGTATTTTACTTTCTATTATAAGTGCTTTCCAACCATCCATACATACATCCATACATCCATACATATTATAAAAGTGAGGCTGGAAGCGGAAACTAAACTTGCCAAATGATATGTTGGAAATTGGAAACTAGGATGTATGTTTTGCATGTAACGGTTGGCATATGTATGGAATATTTCGTTACATATAAATTAAATAATGATAGAATATTGACATTTGGACATGAGAGGGAAAATCTATTAGGAAAAGCTTAATTTTTTAATGCTTAAAAACAGGAATAAAAGTATCCATCTTTTGGATGGCTGGGAATTAAGTCAAGAAAGTTCCCTGTGTATCATCCCAGCTTTTGTTTTGTGACTGTCTGGAGCAAAAAGTGGCAATTATGTATGTATGTGATATCATGGAAGCAAGCCTGCCATTGTAAAAAAAAAAAAAAAAAAAAACAAGTAAGAAGTAAGCGTTAGAATAAAAAAATATAATGAAATATGGTGAATTCTGAAAATGTTTTAATTGTCATAGAACTTACAGCTAGAGCTTTGCCGACAGAGCCTGGAGTCTGATATCGTATATTCCCAACAGTGATAATATCTGCTGCAGCAGTTCCATCCTTCATTAATAAAATATTTTCTCCACTTATCCATCATTGTGGGTTGAAGTGTTATATAAGTCATTTCAGCAAATACTCATTTCTATTTTTTCCCATTATTTCTCTGCATCTCAGCTTGTATTTTCAGACCTCTAATTTGCATTGCTTTTGACTTTTTGTAACCCTTTGCTTTGGTTTTCTTGAACTTCATTTTTAGATAACATTTAGCAATGAAGATAAAAGGCAAGAAGAGTGGTATATACATAGGGGTATATATAAAAGGATTCTGTAAAGGAAAGTGACCGTGTAAGCATACAACACTGATGCAGACCTCACTACTTTTCTTATGTTTTTCCTTCTCTCTCTCTCTCGCTCTCTCTCTCCTTTTACTTTCATACTGTTTAGCCTTTTTAACTATTAGAAATCTTAATTTTGCTGAATGCTCATTTTATGTGATCTAGTAGGGGGATTTCTTTAAAGTTTGTAACACAAAGAAAAGGAAGTGCAGACTGCCGTATATTGCATGAATGTTCTCACTGACACTCAAGTGGTTAATATCATTTGTCAGTGAATTAAATGCTATATTAATCTCTTAGTGTAAGGAGATACCGGAATTGAAATCCCACCTGACCACAAGAGGGCACCCTGAAACTTCAGGCCTTTATTGATGTGTTTGCCATGTGCTCAGTTCATGTTTATGTGCTCTGTTTGTTCTGAGTCATGCAAGCCGCCATCCCCCTTGACATTGCTTGATTGTTCATTCTTTGTGTCCAGATGTTGCTTGATCCCCTTGTTAGTCTGTGTAAATGTACAGTTTTCAGTTTTCAAGTTTCAGTCTGTCTTGTTAAAATTTAATTGAACGATCTTATCATTTTATTCATTTACATACAACAAAATTAGAATGTTTTCCTGTGTCGCTAATATAACTACTAGACTCACAGTATGTCCTTAATTTGTTTGCAAGTTTGGCTTCCATGTTATTGTTTGTTGGTTTTCTTTCCTTTTGTATAATTTAATGTTCTGTTGCATCCGACCTTCTTATTTCCTCATCTTCTGTACACTGAGGTCCTCTCAGCAAAGATTGTTTTTTATATACTGTATTTTTTGAGCATTTTGCCTTTATTTATAGGATAGACAGAGTGATGAAAGCAGGATGGGTTGGTTGTTACCCAAGCCATAATTAAACCTGGGTTGCCAATTAATTGATCAAGAAAGATAAGCATCACCCATTTCTAATTTAAAAAATCCCTGCCCAGTTTTAAAGTTGCTCTTTTTAGTCTGTCTACTTGTATGTTAAGTTCCTAGTTTGCTCGTTTAGTGCAGTGGGTAACCTAAGGTTCACTGAACTATATAAATAAAATTTTATTTGATTTTGCTAAATTTTAATGCCATTACTCCTACCATGAGAGCAAGATCAATTTTGACTACCAGCCATAGACTAGTGTTGCATTGTAAATTGTAAGCGCTTCCAAACAGGGTGCACACTTTATTCTGAAAATTTTGTAGTTTTTTACTGTCATTGATTGAGTCAATTCTTCAGCTTGCTTCACAAAGACTCTTATTATAAAATTCATTCTGCGTGCCTATTTTTATCAGAACTGCTAACCTAACACTATTTCTAGAAATCAGATTTATTTTACTTACCATGGAAATTGATTTCTGATCGGCAGCCATGCTGAAATGTCAGTCAGTGCAGCTTAGAAGAGTTCTGTCTTGCCCTTTACCAGGTTTATTGGCAGCGATCAGATGTCCTGCTGTAGCACTTTTGGATGTGTAAGCTCTTAAGACCCAGCTAAGGCTACAGAACAGGGCATAATTATTCATGAAGGGACTGAGGCAGTTGTCTGTGGCAATGTCCCAAAAGAGGCTAATTTCACACCTACCAGCATATTGGAAGGTTTCTCTGAATTCAGCGACTGAAGCTTAACTGTGAAGACCAGTGGGTTCTGACTGTGTTGATCCTTAGGCAGGTCACGGTTAGAACTGTCTGACATCAGACATGCCAGCCACTACTAAGCTTAAAATGAGCATGAGAAGTGGGTTGCCAAATAAAAATTCAAGCTCTCTTAACTTCCATTCCTGCATAAGAAAAATAAATATTTTATGTCCTACTAAAGCTTACCCCTAGGGCGCCCCCTCGGGCGAGGTGCTGGAAGCTCGGGATGGTGGGTGTGGAAATCTTGAATCAATGTAGGGCCCAGAATGTCCCGAGCCTTCACCCAAGTTTGTTCCTCTGGTCTGTAACCTTCCCAGTTTACCAAGTATTGCATTCCACCCCACCGCTGTCTGGAGTTAAGAATCTCTCACACAGTGTAAGATAGCCCATCCTCCAGCTTGATGGGCGTTGATGGTTCCAACCTGAGCTTGCCTGACCCACCTAGGGGAATGTAAGGCTTTAAAAGGGACATGCGAAACGTGGAGGCATGTAAGCAGGCAACTGTAACTTGTAAGATACCTAGTTTACCTGGCGGAGAATCTTGAAAGGGCTTACATATTTCGGACTCAACTTTTTGCACAGTTGCTTGAGCCTCAAGTGTTTGGTGGACAGCCAGACCCGCTGTCCAGGCTGGTAGGCGGGGGCCGGTAGGCGTCGCTTGTCGGCTTGTCGCTTTTGGGAGAGTCGCACGTGCACCCCTTCCCAGGTTCATGCGCTGCGCTGGTACCAGTCCTCCATGGACGGCACACTGGACGGTTCACTAGTCCATGGGAATAGGGGAGGCTGGTAACCTAGCACACACTGAAAAGGGGTCAATCCTTTGAGTGCCTGAGAGAATTTTGTGCATACTCAGCCCAAGGTATAAACTCACTCCAGCGATGCTGGTCATTAGCGCAGTACGACCGGAGATACTGCCCTTGTTCCTGGTTCATGCGTTCAGCTTGGCCATTAGACTGAGGATGGTATCCAGAGGTGAGGCTCACGTTGATATCCAGGCGCTTGCAGGACTTCGTCCAGACCCTCGAAGTGAACTGGGGACCACGGTCGGAAACAATGTCCTCTGGCAATCCGTAGGTCCTAAAACCATTAGTAAATAACAGCGGCTGTATGAGCGTCAGAGGGCAGGCCCTTTAAGGGAATTAGACGACAGGCTTTAGAGAACCGATCTACCACTGTGAGCACTGCAGTATATCCATTAGAGAGGCAGATCAGTAAAGAAGTCCAGGGCGAGGTGCGACCAGGGTCGCTGGGGAATGGGCAGAGGATGCAAAAGGCCCTCAGGCAGATGTCGTTGTCTTGGCCTGAGCGCACACTGCACATGATTGTATGAAATCTCTCATGTCCTCCATCATACGCGGCTACCAGTAAGTGCCACTTAACATTTCATAGGTCCTCCGTGCACCTGGGTGCCCTGCACTGAGAGAAGTATGAGCCCAAACCATTAAGCATTAACAAAACTCAGGAACAACAAAAGTCTTACCGGGTGGTGTACCCCGCAGTGGGCATAGTCGCTCGTTAGCTTCACAAATCTCCTCGGATAAATCCCATAACAACGGGGCCACCACCAGGCTGGGGTCGAGGATGCTCTTTTTTATGCAGTCGCGGTCGACCGGGTCATGCCTGCGAGAGAGGGCGTCTGCTTTGCCGTTCTTTGTCCCCGGCCTGTAGGTGACAGTAAAATTAAATCGTGTAAAAAACAGTGCCCATCGTGCTTGACGTGCGTTCAACTGGTGGGCCTCCTTTATATATTCAAGGTTACGATGGTCAGTGAGAACAGTGAACGGGTGTGCGCTCCCTTCTAACCAGTGACGCCACTCCAGCATGGCCTCTTCAACTGCCAACAATTCTTTATTTCCTACATCATAGTTGACCTCCGCAGGAGTGAGCTTACGAGAATAGTAGGCGCATGGGTGAAGCTTGGGGGGTGCGCCTTGCCTTTGGTATAACACCGCCCCAATCCCGCAGTTACTAGCATCCACCTATACCAGAAAAGGAAGCGCAGGGTCAGGATGCATGAGAAGTGGGGGCTACCGTGAATTTGTGTTTGAGTGTTTCAAAAGCCTTAGTAGCTGCATCAGTCCAGGCTAACTTAGTAGGCTTCCCTTTAAGAAGAGAGGTTAATGAGGCGGCTGTGAGGCTGAAGTTTCGAATGAAACGCAGATAAAAGTTGGCAAACCCCAAGAAGCGCTGTTACTCCTTAACTGATCGTGGACGAGGCCAATCTTGGACAGCCTGAACTTGACCCGGCTCCATCTTGACCCCCTTTGTGTTTACAATGTAACCAAGGAACTGTACTTCAGTAGTGTGAAAGTGGCACCTCTCAGCTTTTACGAATAGCTTATTGGCCCTCAGTTTCTGTAGCACTGCCCTGACATGCTTCTTATGCTGTTCCTCATCCTGTGAGAACACCAAGATATCATCTATGTATGCTATCACACACACATTGAGATCGCGTAGGACATCGTTGATGAATGACTGGAACACTGCTGGGGCGTTACAAAGGCCGTATGGCATGACGAGGTTCTTGTAGTGGCCCTTTGGGGTGAGGAAGGCTGTCTTTCACTCATCCCCTTCGCGAATTCGGACCAGGTTGTAAGCGCTGCGCAAGTCCAGCTTAGTGAAAATGCGGGCGTCCTTCAGCTGTTCCAGGACGGACGGCACCAAAGGCAGAGGCTAGTGGTTTTTGATGGTAATGCTATTCAGCCCCCTATAATCTATACACGGCCGTAGGCTTCAATATATATTGAAGTCAGTATGTAATGATCTAAGGCCTCCATTTCAGGTTTATAGAGGGGATAGATTAGGCTCTTTGGGGGGGTTGTGTTTTCTAGGAGACGAAAGCTGCAGTCCACATCACGGTGGGGCAGTAGTTCAGCTGCCCTTTCCTTACTAAACACTTCAGTCAAATCACGATAGCATGAGGGCACGTTCTCTGGGCAGACAGACATGTTTAAACAGGGTGCACAGCAGTCCTTTGGGATTTTATGAATGCATTTACCACACCTCTGAGACCACCGTTCAATTTTTCCCTGTTTCCATGAAATAACAGGATCATGGTATGCCTACCAGGGATAGCTTACAATGAGCGGGGTTTTGGGAGCTTGCGTAATATAAAAGACGATTTTCTCCTGGTGGGTGGAGCCTACTTCAAGCGATAGAGGTCGTGTTTTCTCCGTGATTGCTTTTCCAAGCGAGTGGCCATCAATAGCAGTTATGTGGAGGGTAGGAACGCAGGTCACGGTGGGTACGCATAAGTCTCTCACCAATTTCTCGTCCATTAAATTCAGCACCGAACCTGAGTCCACAAGAGCTGAAAGCAGAAGCGAAACCTTATAAACATGTATCTGCACTTATAGTATGCTCGCCCCAGCATTTATAGTATGAGCAGATGCGCTTACTTGACGCTGCGATTTCCTCATCAGAGCGGGGCACTGAGGACAGTGACCAGACTCTCCACAGTATAAACATAAACCAACACCAGCTGGGTGCTCGAACACCTCCTGTAACTGAGCGATGAAATAGTCACTGGAAGTTCGCATTCTCTCCTCAGACTCTCACACCGCAGTAGCCCATTCCAATGCGCGCTCTGTGTGTAATGAAATTAGAAAGGCACATTTTTTACCCTCAGAGGGGAATGTAGAAGACTGTTCAAAGAAAAATGATGAATTAAGCCGCGACATCGGTCTGGATCTTTGTTGAAATTATCGGATAGGGAGGCGGGGGATGCGCTTGGGAGCACAGCCGAGGAGCTTGAGCTGGGGCGGCGGTCAGAGCGCTTACCTGCTCCTGCAAGGCCCTGATGGTCTGAGCTTGTGTGTTCAGCGCCGCCAGAAGATCCTCCAAGGTTCTTATCTTTGCTGGATTCGTCGTAGGCGAAGTATTCTGTAACCGTGCAGCTTATGAGTGATCAGATGAATCCATAATGCAGTAGAACAAGAAGATAGTTTATTCAGGATAACGGGAAAGAGGGTAAAGGCAAACAGAATCCAAATCGTTAGGCAGAAGAATAGTCAAAGTCCGTAATACTAAGTTCAATAATCCAAGAGGTGTCCAAAAGTCAATAGTAGTAAACTGCTTGGTAAAGGCCTATGGCAACAATACTTCGCGATTAGACTCCAGAAGGCTACCTGCTTAAATAGGGAGACCACGCACAATTGACTCAAGCAGGAAGTGATTCATTAGTATTCGGGCGAGGGCCCCCTTTGCAGGCGGTCCTCCGGAGTCTCAGTTCTTACAACTAGATTCCTAGAGGCATTTCTGTGTGTGTTCTCGTGGTGTTTGCATGGGTTTACCCTGGGTAATTTGATTTCCTCCCATAGGTGAATGAATGTAAAGTAGTGCTGGCATGGTGTTAAATAAACAATTACCTAGAATTTTGCATTTGAATAGTACTGGGGCAGCACGGTGACATAGTGGATAGCACGGTAGCCTCACAACAAGTTCGATTTGAGTTTGCATGTATTCCCTGCACTTGTGCGGGTTTCCTCTGGGTACTCCGGTTTCCTCCCACAGTCCAAAACCATGCAGATTAGGTCGATTGGTGATTTTAAATTGTCCATAGGAGTGAATGTGTGTGTAGTGTTTGTATATGTGTGGTAAACCATCCAGTATGTACCCCCCGCCTCTTGCCCTATGTGAGCTGGGATAGGTACCTGCAGACCCTAATGACCCCGAATTAGAGAATAAGCAGTTAAGAAGATGAATGAATGAATACATTCTCTGTATACATTCTCTTGACAGCTTCTAAAACCATTATAAATAATAGTTGGTTAAATCAATAAATTAAATACATACGATTGATTGAAAAAATAGTAAAACTAAAAGTAGCTCATAATTTGCTAATTTAATGTAATTATTATTAATAATAATGTAAGAAAATTCTTTGTATTAATACATGTTTTGTGAATAAAACTCCTGGTATGTCAAGAAGACTTTTACCTGGATTTTTTTTATATATTAATTCTAAAGTTTGCTGAATATTAATTTATATTTAATATTAATTAGAAAGTGAATGTTTTTTCACTTTCTCTCTCACATGTTAAGGATTTATATTCACATTTATTTCTAGTTACATTCCATTTTTCTAGTTCATCAGTAAGTACGCCCGACTGACCTTTTAAGAGGGAACTTGTCTCTTCAGTTTGTAGAGCAAATTAGAGATACTTTTTATTTGCAGCAGTGTGTTACAACTGTGATGCACAGCAACAGATCGCTGAATCAATAACACTCTCAGTTCTGGACAAACTGATCATAACTAGTTTTATTTTGCTCCTTTGTTTAAATCAGTTCTATAAAGAAATGCATCTGAGTTTTATACAAGAAGACACATGGTATGATTCTGGGTCTTGGTAATGACCAAAATGTAGAAACAGATTAAAAATTTGGTTGTATTAGCTTAAAGTTCATTCATTCATCTTTATGCCCGCTTATTCCCTGATTCGGGGTCACGGGAGTCTGCTGGTGCCTATCCCAGCGCACATAGGGTGAAAGGCTGGGTACACCCTGGATGGTCACCAGTCCATCTCAGGGCAACACATAGACAAACAACCATTCACACCCACATTCACTCCTATAATTTAGAATCACCAATTGACCTAATCTGCATGTTTGTGGACTGTGGGAGGAAAGCGAAGTACTAGGATATGCAAACTCGGCACAGAAAGATCCCCGGCCCGGTATTCGAACCCGGGACCTTCTTGTTGTGAGGTGACTGTGCTATCTAGTACGCCACCGCGCCGCCAAATATTATTATTATTATTATTGTTCTTCATTTTAACTGATTATTCCCTAATTCATGAGGGTCCGCTGGAGCCTATTCCAGCGCACATAGGTAGATAGTCGTGGGTACACCCTGGACACCTATCCACCATAATGTACATGTTTTTGGACGGTTGAAGGAAACCGGAGTACCCAGAGGAAACACACAACAATAATAGTAATATAATAGTACTATATTACTAGAGATACAATTTGTGTGTGTTTTGAATTCCTGAAGGAGTTGAGTGTAGTGTAGCTGAAGTATATTTTGTACACACAGTTTTCTTTTCAAATGTTTTATTCCAGATTTTGTCCAATTTTTCTAAGGGATAAGCTCAAACAGTATTAGTGAGGTTAGGCCCTAATGTCAGGTAAGGAGGTCTGGGGTGGGTCAGTCACCATTCTACTTTAAGGTGTTCAGTGGTGGTAAGATCAAGACTCTGTGCCAAACACTGGTGTTTTTTCACTCTAATAATACATGTAATAACGGATCTCATGGGTTTTGTGCTCAGGGTTACAGTTTCAGTTACAGTTTAGCGTTTGGCAGATTCTCTTATCCAGAGCAACTTACATTTGGTCTCTTTTTTTTACATCTAAGCAATTGTGGGTCAAGGGCCCACAGTGGGCCCAGAGTTTTTGCTTGGGGCTCACAGTGGTTGCTTGGTGGAGGTGGGATTCGAACCCCTGTCTTTCTGATACTAGTCCAACACCTTATCCACTAGGCTACCACTTCATTGTCATGCTGGAACAGTCCAGTAAAGGAATAATAACTGTGGACGACTGCGGACTTCCATATTTGTAGCAAAAATTTGGAGACAAACCCCATGTAGATTTGATGGGCAGGTGTACACAAACATTTGGCAAAACAGTGTATGTACTGAATTAGAGCATTTTCCATAGAATTATTTACTTTGACCCCAGAGAAAAGCTTATTGTTGGTCATCTGCTATATAAATTTTCAGTTTCAGTGTCAATTTGGTAGACGCTCTTATCCAGAGTGACTTACATTTGGTCTCTTTTTTACAACTGAGCAATTGTGAGTGAAGGGCCTTGCTCAAGGGACCACAGTGATTGGATTTTTATATTTATGCATAAGTATCTGCTTCTGGGTACATGGGTTTTGGCAGAATAATGTATATTTCTTGCGTTCCTTTGTTCCACTGATTTCTCCAGCAACTCCTTGCCAAACCCAGTGCAGATTACCTGGTTCACCTGGTTTGGAACAATTTCGGGAATTAAGGAACACATTTATTTGTTAAATGGGCTTGGTCCCATTTATTGGTTTTACATGAAGTCTACATAAACTGCAGGGTTAATTGACAGTTATCTTTATTAACCATTTTGTGTTTGTTGAACTCCTTTTTCCAGCATATAGATTTACATACTTAGGCAATTGTGAACATGTTACAAAAATAACAATGAAAAGACTTCAGTCACATAGTCATTGTAGATAGAGATGAGAGAAAAGTTTTTCACATCAGCATGCATAGCTTCAGGTGTAGGCAGAGGTAATAAGCATATATTGAATAGCATGGTATAAAAAATGTCCCCCGTCATCTTTTCCAACAGCCTCATAAAACACCATAACTCACTGAATGTTTAGTGCTCCCACACACCGTATGGACCATAGTATAGGGTGGCTCGCATTTTCTGCCTCTTCTTATGGTCTTCTTATCTTTTAACCTAGTTCTTCCTTTGTACTTTTCCTGAAGTCAGTTAGAAGTACAGTTCCTGAAGTTAGAATTAATTATTAACTTATTTGTTTTGGCTTGCTTTGGGTTTCTACTTAAATTTCAGACGATTTTTTAAAAATAATAATTTAAATGTGACTGTTAGTACTGAAAAGTTTAATGACAATTATTCTACTGGAAAATGGTTTGAACATGAGGGACTTGCAGTATATTGGTAGAAGAATGATGAGGTGCCGGGCAGGAGGAATAGAGGAAGGTCAAAGAGGTAGTTGGGTTGAAAGAGGCAGATGTAGAGGACAGAGTAGTGTGGAGAAGAGCGATCCGCTTTGGTGACCCCTAACGGGAGCAGCCGAGAGGAGAAGAAGATTCTACTAGAAAACATTTCAGCAAACGGAGAACCTTATATGAAACCAATGTGATAGAAAAAACATCACAGATCATATACATTGTAGGTAGGCTGGTATAAAAGATTGATGTTAGAATATCATTGTGAAAGTGGTAGAGCATCATCAACTAATTTATTGGACTGCTTACTCGAAGGTGGTGGGTTTGATTCCCAGTACAACCAAATTAACACTGCTGGACCTCTGAGCAAGACCCTTAACACCCAGTCACTTAAATGATAACTGTAGCAAAAACTGTAAATCACTGTGGACAACCATGAATGGTGTAAATGTAAATTTCGATACACTATTGTGAAAATGATGTGGCATCTATATTGTAACCTCTAATGTTAATACATAATTATATCAAACATATTAAATTTTACGTTAACCTTTAATTAAAAATCTCTGGTGCCATTGTCAGCCAATATTTGGTGTTAAACAACTTCCTCCTCCACTCTTGTAGTTGGCACCATTGTCTATGAAACACATTGTGGAAATTATAAGAGAGCCTCTGCCTTGTATGTTGTATTTTTAGCAATTACATGTAATTCATGTATTTGTATATATATATACAGGGTACGATTTGTGGATGTATTTAAAAATGTTTTTATGTTTTTATTAATGGACAGGTTACAAAGCACAGTGGACCTTTATATCTTGGCACATATAACATATAAAACTATATCTTGCAGCATTTTTGCAGAAATTTGTAACTTTTATAAGAATTTTTTTAACACTTCGTTTGCAATAAAACATTTTTTAATTAGGCTATTCAAATACGCTGGTATGCTGATCTGAATTCCTTTCATTTTTTTCTTCTTTTGCTAGTTATCTTTAAAGCTGGCATTTTGGCAAATTGGGGTTTTGCAGTAATGTCCTGAACGCGGAACGGGAACGGTGACAATGAAAGTCTGTTTCTGTTTTTATTACTGTTTTGCGCTAACAGCATTTCACTTCAATATATTTTTAAATACTTGATTGTTAGGAATTTTATATCATCTATTTTGAAAGAGTATTATGACTATGGGGGCGGGGGATCAATCAATATTGTAGACTAAAATATGTCATTATTTTACTGGTTTATTCACTTTGCCCAGTTTGTATGCAGTGGATTAAGTTTCCATTCACATAACTAGCAACTGGCAGGTTGAGGTTTAGGACATTGTTGCCTTACTAAAATCTGAAAACACTGAGCTCACAGTAAAGCCTTATTAAAGATTGCTGAGAAAATATTTACCAGGGAGAAGCTTGTTGGATGGATTTAAATATCTGTTGTTGTTTTTTTTTATCATTCAGTTCATTAGGTCGTTGATGCACTATAATAGAACTCTTAAAAATTGTCGCTGGATCAGAAGACACTGAAGAATCAAATAACCATGCAATAAACTTTAATTTGTATTGGCCAACAGAAATAATGATGTTCCTCATTATGACATCTTCACTGAGCTGTTAATTAGCTGTTTGCCAGTGTGACTGTAAAAGCAGTTCTACAGTCTCATTTCTTTATTTCTCCTCCTCCTCTTTTCTTGTTCCTCCTCACATTAGTGCCCTTTACAGACATTTCTAGTATTTCTATCATTACCTCTCTTTAGCATCTTCCTTTCTTTCCAGACAGAATGGCTCAGAGAAGCACTAACCCTTGGTTACCATAGCAACCAGGGAGTGCATGTGTATTTGTGTGTGAGGAGTATAGGGGGGTGTTGGCAGGGAGTTGGAGGGGCTGTTCTGGGAGTATGGTCTAAATACTAATCACTCACTCTCTTCATACACACTCATGCATACACATGCATACTCAAACTCACTGAGCCAGAGAGAGTTTAGACATGTTATAGGGAATGTGACAGTTATGCTGTGTGTTGTTCTCTTATAAAGTTTAATCATGTCACAGGGTTTAATTTGCATGTCCGTGCCACAGCTTGAAACTCGGCTGAGAGGAAGATCTCATTAAAAGGCTCGTGGAAAGAAGCCAATAAGCCTAAAAACTCCACATAATGGAAGATTAATATTATTAAATGCGCTTATGGAAGGGTAATTATATGTTCACTGTAATATGTTCACTGTACGCGTATCTTTATTCTTTTTAGAGTAAGTTAGGTAATTGAAATAAAATTGTGAAAAAAAAGTGAAAAATAGATTTAATCTATTTATCAGCTTTGTTCATAGACAGATAAAAATTAGTTGAGTGGTAATATGTGCAATCTTTACTTTAGTCAGATCCATTTAGCACTAGCAAATACACCGTATTTTATCTACGACTCGTATCAACCTGTTATTCTGCATTTTGCATGGACTGTGAGTAATGTCACCCAAATGTATAATGTCTGAAAAATGGAACATTGTGGAATTGTGGACATGCTGGCAAAAACAGTGAAGCTGTGAGTTTAGTAAGAGCTTGGCCAATGCACGAGTACATTCCAGCAGATAATTCTGCAGAAACTTAAGAAACCATGCATGAATGAATGCGTTTTATGTTTCAAAATATGAATATTCTGAACAGTGGGGCTGTAATCAGGAATTCATGAAGAAGAAAATGAAGATGAGGCTAGTGTAACAACACAAGGGCTGCACAATATTGAAGAATGATGTGATTACAATAGCATGTTAAATAATGCAGTATTCAATATGCTGGGTTTAAACAATACATGTTTATTGATTATGTTTAAACTGTTCTTTGTTTTTAGCTAAGATTTGTCATGTTTCCTTCACTACATTATGTTGGCCCCTGAGATTTTGCACAAAGAACTCAGTCTGCATGTATGAATGGATGAGGTAGGAGAGAGAGAAATAGGGCTTGTACTTGAAGGGACCTGAGCAGGACAAGAACTTAGGTTACCGAAGTGTAACTCCATAATTTGATAAGCCTGATATACTCAAAACTGCAGCCCACAATTTGCTGTCAAACAATGAAGTACCATAAAAATATGGCAGTATTCAACCAGTGTTTTGGTATAGTGGGTCAAGGGTCAATACCACTGCGCCAGCCAGATACTGTCATGTTTTTAAGGTGCTCATTATTTTTGGCAGCAAATTGTGGGCTAATCAGCATTAGGTGGCATTAAATGCAGCGTGTCCTCCCAGCATAGACGGACATCACAGTGCACCCAGGTGTTTAAGGGACCGATCACATTTGTGTGTGTGCCTGCACAAAGGTCAGTGTAGCACACATAGGACCTCTATAATGTCAGCAGAACTCAATGGTGTGTCATTATATTAATTCAGACTCTGAGATCTAAGAGCTGCACCAATCTTCAGATGTTCTGCTGTTTTTTTCATCTTCTTCTCTCTGGAAAGCCACTGCTTCTGTCAGCTCACATGATTTACTGGTAATTGGGTAAGACCAAAAAGAAGCAAATGCAGCAGTTCTTTCATAAATGATGCCAAAGCTATGCATTAGTCAATTCTAACTATAGAGTTTATCTTGCTACATATATTATAAATCTATTGTAACTATGGTTGCAAACCACTGTGAATAATCAATCTATTGCCAGACTCAGACTGTAAAGTTTAGTGCTGCTATGGGTTCTTAGCATAATGGTTATTGTAGGAAAAGTCCCACTACAGGCAAGTGGTTGAAATCCTCTGACAGAATTTTATCAAAATAAAATAAAAAAGATCTCAACATAAATCCTCTGTCAGTGAATATGAAATCTAGCCATCAAAGACACAACAGATATCTTCTTCTCCTTGTGGCTGCTCCCATTAGTGGTCGCCACAGTGTATCGCTCTTATCCACACTACCCTGTCCTCTACATCTGCCTCTTTCACCCTAACTACCTGTATGTCTTCCCTCCCCACATCCATAAACCTCCTCCTTGGTCTTCCTCTTTTCCTCCTGTCCAGCACCTCCATTCTCAGCATTCTTCTACCAATATACTACATGTCCCTCCTCTGCACATGTCCAAACCATCTCAACCTAGTCTCCCTCACCTTGTCTCCAAAACATCCTACTTGCGCCATCTATCTAATAATCTCATTTCTAATCCTGTCCATCCTCGTCACTCCCAATGAAAATCTAAACATCTCCCACTCTGCCACCTCCAGCTCCTTCTCCTGTCTTTCTTCCAGCTCTGCCTTCTGTCTTTTTGACAACACCACTGTCTATAAACCTTACAACAATGTAGGTCTCACACCAGTCCTATAAACATTCTCTTTCACTCTTGCAGAGACTCGGCGATCACAAATCACACCTGACACTCTTCTCCACCCTGCCTGCACTCTTTTCTTCACTTCTCTAACACACTCTCTATTACTTTGCATTGTTAACCCCAGGTACTTAAACTCCTCCACCTTCACCACCTCTTCTTCCTGCAACCTTACCACTACATTGCCTTCCCTCTCTTTCACACGTGTGTTACTGACTTTCATTATCCTCTTCATTATTCTCTCCAGCGTGTACCTCCACCTCTCCAGATTCTTCTCAACCTGCTCCCTACTCTCAACACATCACAATATTAACTGCAAACATCATCGTCCATGGAGATTCCTGTCTGACCTCATCTGTCAACCTGTCCATAACCACTGCAAACAAGAAAGGGCTCAGAGCCGATCCTTGATGCAATTCCTCATTCACCTTGTCCTCATACATGCCCTGCATCACCCTCACATACTTCTCTGCTACACCTGACTTCCTCATGCAATACCACAACTCCTCTCTCGGAACACTGTCGTAGGCTTTCTCCAGATCCACAAAAAACAATGCAACTCCTTCTGGCCTTCTCTATACTTCTCCAAGAACATCCTCAATGCAAAGACTACTCTTTACTCTGTAGTACTCTTCCTTGGCAAGAAGGCATAATTTTGCTCAAAGATGGGCATTTCTTCCCTCAGCCTAGCTCCCACAACTCTTTCCCATAACTTCATGATGTGACTCAAGTATTCCCCTGTAGTTACTGCATGCCTGCACATCTCCCTTATTCTTAAAAATCGGTACCAGAACACTCCTTCTCCGTTCCTCAGTTATCCTCTCACCTTTCAAAATCCTGTTCAACAATTTAGTCACAAACTCCACTGCTATCTCTCCTAAACATCTCCACGCTTCTATGGAATGTCAGCCGCCTTTCTACTCTTCATCCTCTTAATAGCTGCTCTCACTTCTGCCTTAATCCTATCCACTTCCTGTTCCACCATCTTCACATCATCCAACCTTCTTTTGCTCTCATTTTCCGCATTCATCAGCGGTACAAATCCTTTTCTTACTCCTCAGTGTCTAACTTCTCATACAACTACTCATTGTATGTATATGTATAGTCTTTTCTTTAGCTTTTGCCACCTCCCTCTTCACCTTCATCTCCTTATACTCCTGCCTACTTTTCTCATCTCTCAGCCGATCCAAATTCAGTTTTGCCAACCTCTTTCTCCTTATACTTTCCTGCACTTCCTCATTCCACCACTGTTCTGAATTTGACTCATTTGTTTTTTCTAATCTGTTGGGATGTTTTTTTATTTGTACTACATTACCCACAAATTTTGGTGAGGTGTGGTTGTTTGAATAGGCACCCAATCAGTTATTTCAAGGGATGTGTAAGTTTGTTGTTTATTGTATAGTTTGAATTTATTTGAATTGTTTTAGATATTCAGTCCTTATTTGAATTGAGTTTAATATTGATACTGTTATCCATCCTGTTACCCATCCTGTTGTGCATCCAGTTCAATCATGTCCATAATGGTAGTCTTATGCCATGGGAAGTTCTGAATTTTGTGTCATGATAATTGCTAAGCAAGGATTTATGATTCTTCACTTTAGCGGAATAAAAGAGTAAATGACTGGTAATTTTTTGTGTTTTAATCAGACACACCACCAAGTTTCTACAGTTTTAACGAACCGTGGATTTTATAACATCTTGCATTCCTTTCCCTTTCCAGAGGTCACACTCAGTACCTTCCTATAATATAATAGCTGTCCTTCATCACTTCTGCAGTCGTTGCCCAATCCTTCAACAACTCTTCACCACCACCGAGGTCCTGTCACAACACACAACATTGGGTTGTGCAAGCCTAATGACTGGGTTGAAAGACACAACAGATATATTATTCATTCATTCATCTTCTTACCCGCTTATTCCCGAATCCAAGGTCACGGGGGTCTGCTGCGCCTGTCCCAGTACACATAGGACGAGAGGCAAGGGTACACCCTGGACGGGTCGCCAGTCCATCTCAGGGCAACACGTAGACAAACAACCATTCACACACACACACACACACACACACACATTCACTCCTATGGATAATTTAGAATCATGCATGTTTTTGGACTGTGGGAGGAAACCGGAGCACCCGGGGGAAACCCATGCACGGGGAGAACATGCAAATTCCGCACAGAAAGATCCCGGCCCAGGATTCGAACCCGGGACCTTCTTGTTGTGAGGTGACTGTGCTATCCACTATGCCACCGCGCGCCCAGATATATTCTATTCTATTCTATTCTATTCTATTCTATTCTAATATAGAAGTACTGTAGAATTATTCATTTTTCATACAACCATATGATGGCCAAAATCATGTAGTCTACGCCTGGATTTAGTTAAAGAATGAAATAAATGTGATAAGACATGAGCAACTGACAGAAATAAATATAATAAGAGGTGCATTAGTGTAAAGAGGTAATTAGGTCACCAGTCCATCACAACACACCCTTTGAAACGCATCACATACTGTTGAGTAAGCACCCCACAAACACACACACACACACACACACACACACACAAAACATATTAATTTCATCCCAGCATTTATAGAGTACTTTTGCAGAAGCTCCAGAGATTTCAAATTAGGCTTATTCATTCATTCATTCATTCATTCATCTTCTTACCCGCTTATTCCCGAATCCGGGGTCACGGGGGTCTGCTGCGC
>JAOTRA010053824.1:0-18215 GCA_026260255.1 Pseudolaguvia tuberculata | reverse complement strand
ATGTGTGCTGGGATAGGCGCAGCAGACCCATGTGACCCCGGATTCGGGAATAAGCGGGTAAGAAGATGAATGAATGAGTCCCTATATAAATATAGATATTGACAAGGATTTTCAATCAGATTTGTGTGGCTAAATATGGAATTTGTTTTTTTTAATCTAATAAGATTTTTTTTTTCACAGTACAGCAGGACGAGAAGGGATTTAAGGATTTAGCATGTGAGCTTACGTCAAGGACGTGAACTAGACTCAAGGCTTAGTCGGGCACTGTATCCATACCGAGTTTAGCAGAACAGAACCGTGGATGTTGCCAGATTTGGCTCCATTTTTATCTTGGTTTGTTTTATGTCAATGTTGGGGGGGGGGGTAATGTAAGCAGTCAGATATCTTTTTATTTTTATTCCTGATTTCTAATGGTATCAGTCTGGAAAAAAATAAGATGCAAACATAGTTTCACAGCAATATCCGCTACGGCCGTGAACTCTTCATATATAACGCATACATAATACTGTTATAATGTTTTATCTCTTCCTGTGTATTTGTTTTACAAATAATAATGTAGTTATTGCAGAACCAACAGATTTGCTGTTGATACCACAACCCTCCCCCAACAACCCCCGTGTGCTGTTCCCCCACCCCGTTTGTAAAGTCATGCAGTGTTGTAACATCCTGCCGCTGATTCATCATAACATTGTTCTGCTGACAGGAATTTATCAGGCTGGATAATCTCATAAAGGATCTCATAAAGGGAATTTGTTAGTTTGCTAGAAATGGCTGAGGAGAGCAGGATTTTTTATTTTTTATTTTTTCCTTTCAGTTTGATTGCTTTACTAATCGGAGGTTATGATACTGAACCTAAGCGGCAATTTTGGGCCTCTGATAAAATAGCCTCCCTACCTACCTCGGCCATTTTGCCCTGTAAACATTCATTTATTCATTTTCTATCACACATACCTACCCCTGTGCACATAAGGCGGGAGCCGGGGTACACCTTGAATACCAGTCCATCGCATGGCCACACATAGATGAACAAACACACACACACACACACACACATTCCCTTTTATGGACAATTTTTATAATCACTTATCAACCTAATGTACATGTTGGACTGTGCACAAAGATCCCTCGCCCGGCAATCGAACCCGGGACTTTTTTTTGCAATGAAATGCCACTGCGCCGCCCTGTTTTGTAACCGGTGGCCAAAGTGTTGAGATCCTTACAATAAGCACCATAACGGTTGCTGCTTATGATCCTGAATACAGGAAGTGCCTGTCCTACACCTGCATTAGTGGTTTAAACAAACACTGAGGTTTACCTCAAGGACATTTTAGCATTTCCTGTGCATTTAATAATCCATTATTGATCATTCCTCTTTTTAATCGTTTTAATACAATGTACAGTTTCTGCCGCCGGAGGGAGGAAATAAAAAGCAAGAATTAGCAATAGGATTAGTCATCTTTTATGAAATTTCTGAAAAAGTTTCCTGAGTAATGTTGTTCGGTCTGTGTGCCGACACCACTTGTTTATAAAAAGAGAAACCTTTTGAAGGGGATGTTTTTCACAGCACTTTTGAAAAACCTTTTCAGCATCTATTGAATGAGTCACGTTGAAACGCAGGACTTTAATGTTGTCCATTTTTAATGTTTGCCGCCGATTTCTGCTAATCATCAAAGCATGGGTAAATATATAGCTTACGTAATATAAAAATGTCCTCGCGTTACTTTCTTATAAAAGAACCGCCGTGAAGTGGTTTCCAACAGGAAGAATTCATTTATAAAAACGTGTCTTCCCCCCAAAAACAGGAGCCTGGAAGAAGGTGGTTCGGAGCTTTTAATGGTTTTTCCGTGTCCCTATTAGCCGGGATTTTTTTTTTTTTTGGTCCATTTGTAAATGTCATGGTATGTAGTGTTTATCGAGCGTTTCTGTTTAAGCGATTGATGCAGTGAAGGAGAAAAGTCTATGCCGTGTTTTTCCGGTTTGGTCTGTCCTGTCCCCCACTGTATTGAAACACATTTCCTGTGACCTTTTTACATTATTAAATTCAAATTGCCCAGAGTGTGGAGTTAGGGGTTAGCACGGTCGCCTCACAACAACAAGGTTCCGGGTTTGATTCCTGGGTTGGGGATCTTTCTGTGCGGATCTTTTCATGTTCTCCCTGCGCTTATATTAGGCGAGTTGCCGAGTCTAAATTTCACATAAAATCCCAGCCATTAGGGTTGCACAAGCCGGTCCCAGACCTGGATACATAGAAGGCTTGAATTAGGAAGGGCATCCATCGCAAAACTATCCTAACGGGAGCAAAAAGAGAGGAAAGAAATTTCAAACAAATTGCCCCCTCTAAAAAATAAATACAAGATAAACTACTTATAGAGTAAATATATTAAACAAATCACTCTCCAAGTCTCCATTTATTTCAATGGTGGTAATAAAGTAATACCGAAGACAATCAATATATTGTGTTTTTTCAGCTAGTTTATTAATGTCATAAGGAAATTCTTATCAATCGCACAACAAGCCCATCAATGATATTCAAACCTCCTTAGGCACCACCAGATTTTCACACTCCACCCCCAAAACATATCCTGAATGCCCACCTGATACAGTTAGTTAGTTTTTGGTAGACTCTCTTATCAAGAGTGATTTTACATTTTGGTCTTACTTTTTTTTTTTTTTAAGCAATTGTGGGTTTAGGGTCTTGCTCAAGGGTCCACAGTGGTTACTTGGTGGAGGTAGGAATACAAACCCCTGTCTTTCGGGTATTAGTGTAACACCTTAAATACTAGGCTACCACTTCCCATATTGGTTTATACTCTGTCTAATATGTATACAGTATTGAACTGCAGTTCAAAATGTAGAAATGTAACCATGGTGACAGACATGATAAGGCTATATTGCAGCTTTTAATTAGCGATTTTTCAATTAAAGCCAAAAGATAAGCGTTGATTTCAGAACAAATGTTAAGTTATTGTTTTTTTACACGGTGTTGCCAAATATTTGTGGCAACATTAGTGAGGTCTGGAGTGGGTGAGTCACCATTCCAGTTCATCCCAAACTGGGTTCAGTGGTGGAGAGATCAGGACTTTTTCTTTCACTCTAATAATAACCCAGTATGTGATAATGGAGGTCAGGGGTTTTGTGCACAGGGTCATTGTCAAACTGGAACAGTGTTGAAGTCTCTTAGTTCCACTGAATGAATAATGTAATACCGTGGGCTTCTTGCTGAGGGTCAGGTGACCACAAACGTTTGCTAATATAGTGTATGTGTCTTGTCTGTGTTTATAGGTCTGGTGTGGGTGTTGGTGTGGGGGGTGTGTGTGTGTGTGTTTGTATAAGATAAGAGCTGTATCTGGCTTTGTGGAGTTGTGTGTGTGTGCGGGGGGGGGTCATGTAGTAGAGCACTACACAGGTTTATGTAATGTGTGTGTGAGAGAGAGAGAGTGAGGGGTGTTTTTAGGGAGTGTGTGTTTATGGCTGTATAAGATAAGAACTGTGGCTGGGGATGTTTGTGTGGCTGGTTCGGGGTGTGTGTGTTGGCTTGTGTAGTACTCTGTAATAGGTGTGTGTGTGTGTGTGTGTGTTAGCTCGTGCAGTATAGACCTGTGTAGTGCTCTGTAATAGGTCATGTTTGTGTAGGGTGTGTGTGTTTGTCTGTGGTGGTATGTGCTATGATTTGTAAATAAGTCCACTGTAAATCGTGACAGAAATCTGAGCGCTGAGTTCTAAACGAGACACGGATCAGAACTTTGCTCACAAAGATCCGACTGGCACATGCTTATTTTGGGAAATGTGCTTCGTCTCTCAGACGCAAACAAGCAACAATTCATGCATTGACTAGAGACGTGTGTAGATGGTGGAGAATGCGTAATTTAACACACTATTATTCAAACTAAGTTCTTCTGCGTGATGTGTTTCTGAGAACAATATGGAACAGTGTAGTACCTTCACACATTAGTCTATACACCCCCCCTCCCCTCATCCCCCAACTAGGAACAGGAACACTTACATCTGCTCACTTTTTCATGTTTATAGATTAGTTCTGGAATAACACCTCAATTAATGTGTGTGTGTGTGTGTGTGTGTGTGTGTGTACGTACTCATGGTTTTTTGCATTAGTGAGAAATGAGGGGTTCTGTGGAGACGGAAGCAATGAAATGCCTTTCAGATAATATTTGGATAGAGGCAGTCTTGCATAGCCAGATCTGCAGAAGGTCTGAGGATTTTGGCTGTGTTTGATTGGCTATGATTGACAGATAAAGGGACCAATGATGATTCGCTTTCTCATCTCATCTTCTGACTGCTTATACGTGACAGGACCGCGGGGGCAGCAGTCCAAGCAGGGATGCCCAGACATCCCTCTCCCCAGACACTTCCTCCAGCTCTTATGGAAGAACACCGAGGCGTTCTCGAGCCTGTCGAGAGACATAGTCCCTCCATCGAGTCCATGTTCGGGTGGATTGGGGACACGTTTTGCTTAAATAAAATGCTTTAATACAGATTTGTTACCTTCAAGAATCATTCCTTCATCTTCTTACCGGCTTATTCCCCAAGTCAGGGTCACCATGGTTTACTGGACCCTGTTTCAGTGCACATAGGGTGAGAGGCTAGGGTAAACCCTGGCCAGTCCATCACAGGGCCACACATAGACAAACAACTACTCACACACATTCACTCCTATGGGCAATTCAGAATCAATCTAATGTACCTGGAGGAAACCCACACAAGCTTGGGGAGAAATCCACATAGAAAGATACTTGGCCAGGGGAAAGGAACCCATGACTTTCTTGTTGTGAGGCGACTGTCCTAACGACTACGCCACCGTGTGGCTATAAATCAGCTCGAAAGACAAATGACAACATTGGGATTTCGCTGATTTATGAGAACGATGGCGTGTGTCTTTGTCCAGGTCAGATTGTCAGCTTGATTCACTATCTATAGACGGCCATTTGAACAAACCTGAAGCTTTTTACACCATGGAATTTACTGACGTGTCCTGTCCAGGAGCACGCTGGCTAATTCGGTGTCCAACTTCATCCCTGTTAGCAGCAGTAAGAAGTTACTCCAGAGTTGGGAAAGTGCTGCCTTTAGTGATTCGGGTTTTTACTGCCGCCTTTTGTTGTCACCCAGTCTGTGCTGACAGCTGGGGAAAGTCTCTGAAATCACTGTCCAGAGAGCCGTGTAAGCATAACCCAGCATTCTGGACTGGAACACAGATTTCCAGATGATTCAGTAAAGTACGAAAGTCATTGCTTAAACCACCACAAATTTAATGAAGATAGTAAATCATCTTGTAAAAGTTTAGAAACTGCTAGTATGTAACCAAATTTATTTATTTATTTTTTAATACTTGAAACACATTTTGGACAAGTAACACAGTTTAGAATGACTTTTATTATGAAATTATTTGATTGAATATATATTTTTTTATTATAGTTTTCTGAATTTCTTGTTTTGTTTGCAATTTTTTCTTGGGTTTGATATGTCTGATAGCAAACTAACAAGTAATGTAAAAAAATATCATCCATTCCTATATTTTACCGTATTTTCTGGACTATAAGGTGCATCACATTAAGCAGTGGTGTATTATTCGAGGGACTCGTGACTATGGTAGCCGTAACTCTCCGACAGTCCAGCAAGTGGTGCAGCTCTGTAGTTTTTAGATTTATTTTTTTTAGATTTTTAAGTGCGCCTTATAGTCCGAAAAATACGGTATTTGGAAAATTAATCAATGATAGGGAAAAAGGAGACTGGAGTTTGTGAAGCTTTGTTTTGCAATTTAAGGAGAATGTTAGTGCAAGTGGCAGGATGGCGCAGGGGTTTCCTCCAGGTATTTCGGTTTCTTCCAACAGACCTCCAAAAAAACATGTACATTTAGTTTAATGGGTGAGTCAAAATTGTGTGTTGTCTGTGTGTGGCCCTATGATGGACTGACAGCCACCTGTCCAGGATGTAACCCATGTGAGCTGGGATAAGCTCCAGCAGACCCCTGTGACCCCGAATTAGGGAATAAGCAGGTAAGAAGTGTTGTGGTTCTTTTGTGTATCTAATTCTGTGTTAAACTCATGTTACACAATTTGCATAGACACATTTTTAACCCCTTAGAGTTTTATGATCCCAGGCTAATTGGTTTGATCGCGGGTTTGACACATTGACCTCATTATTTTTTTTTTACTCTGATGAAATTTGAGTACGGACAGAAGAAAATATGGAAACATCTTCCATCCTGCTTATTCCCTAATCAGGGGTCTTGCTGGAGCCTATCCCAGCCCACAACCTGGCGAGAAGCAGGTTCCAGTTCATCGCAGTGCCATGTTAAAGCTTGTTGAATGAATGTTTTTCCTGGCTCTAGAAAAACCATCGCTCTTTGGCTTGTCTACTAGATCAGATCAACTGTCTCAACCAATTTATTAACACCACCTGACAGTGTGTGTGTGTGTGTGTGTGTGTGTGTGTGTGCGCGCGTGTGTGTGTGTGTGTGTCTGGCTTTGTATTTCTTTGCGCTTGCTGTTGTATGTGTAGTGTCTGTATACCTTCATAGGGTTTCAATATCCTGTCAGGAAAAGCCAAACACAAAGTTCAATTAACTGAATAAGCTAGGAGAGTGTGTTGCCGTGATTTTTATCACCCGACGCTGCTCTCGGGCACAATGCACTAGTTTTCGTTCTTTCTGAGTGCTCGGTTGTAGGCTGGCGGTTATAGCCTGGCGGTCTCTTGTCTTGACCCCACTGTGCTTTGAATAAATAATTTCTGCTATTGCTGAATGTTTCAGGATGTAAACCAGGAATGTTCAACAGGCACTCAAGATTATCACTCCGATTGGTTGGGTTCGAAAGGATTCGGCTTGTAAGCAAAGCGATTACGGGGATTAGCTTAGTTTAAAACCTAAAGCTGGACTGTGTGTGTGTGTGTGTGTGTGTATGTATGTGTGTGTGTGTGTGTGTGTATATATATATTATATAAATTATCGTTACCACTATAATTTATGTGCTGTAATATGTTCCATATACCGTATTTTTTGGACTATAAGGTGCACTTCATTTTCTTTTCTCAACAATGGACAGTGAGCCTTATAATCCGGTGCCCAGTCTGGTTGTGTTTGCTGACCTCGAACCGATTTCCATGTGGTACAAGGTGCTCAGAAATTTGTCAAAATGTTGTTTGCATATTCTCACCATGCTTGTTTGAATTTCCTCCGGTTACTCCGGTTTCCTCCCACTGTCCGAAAACATGCAGATTAGGTTGATTTTGGTGATTTTCTAAATGGCGCAATGGAGTGAATGTGTGAGTGATTGGTTGTTTGTCTGTGTGACACCCCCCCTTGCCTCTCACCCTATGTGCTCTGGGATAGGCTCCAGCAAACCCCCGTGACCCCGAATTATGGAATAAGCGGGTAAGATGATAAATGAAATTAGTCCTTAAGGCCATCCCGGTGTTTTCTTAGTGTTTTGGTGTAGCGCTGTACAAACAAAAAATCTGTGTTCTTTTATAAAGCCGGGGAATGAAAAATTGCCCCCTTCCAAATAGTGTTTGTGCTCCATGCTACGTTTCGACTTGGTGTCCCTTTTTCAAGAAGATAACTGCATTACAGTGCAGCGTAGCGTGAGCAAGATAAATGTTTGGCTTGCAAACACATCATCAATTATCTCCGGACTGGGTTTGTTGCATGGTATACCCGGTTTATTTTTATTGGAGGGGGTATTGTGGGGCGGCGGCGGCGGCAGCAAAGCTTCATGAATTCGTTTTTGTTGTTGTAGTTAGGCAGCTTTGTTTTTTTAACACCTCAAATGGTGAAAATTAATTAGAGCATCTAATTGAGTGCTGTTCAAAATATTAAAGGTGGTTGGAGCATGTGGAACGGTGCTGGTGGGGTTCCTACTGAAAGTCGGGTTTTGACTCGCGGCTTTAGTTGCTATGGTGACTGACATGGATCCTTCAGCATTTGTGTGTGTGTGTGTGTCTAAGCTAAAAAAATGTTGACATAGTCCGTGAACAGGATGAATGATTTTTATTCAGATTTTTATTGGACCTCCATGGACACCATTGTGCTTTTTAACTTGTTTTCATTCCTTACTCGACTTCCTGCTTGGGTTTTCTTCTATAGTTTTTTTCCATCATTTCCTCTTTGGATGTCCCACCCTGTGACCTCCGTCGAGTTCCGACGGCTTCCTGTCACCCAGAAATGTTGATGCTGTGGATGCTGTGAGGTAATTACAAATCGTATCAAGCTGTGATACTTGTAATTACTCATTCCCCCCCCCTCCCTCCCCCCCTTTTATTCCTCTCACTGGAATGCCATCTGTCCTCATTCTCTGTCTGGTTCCAGCACTCCCTCCCTCCCATCTCCTCTTCTCCCCCATCCCAGAAACCTTTCTGATCTCATTATTAGACTACTGTTATTATTTACACACCTTTTGACTCGATCTGCTCTTTTACCATGGCAACGGCGCATGTTATTAGACAAAAAAATCATCCACAGTGATTTTTATTTAATGAACGAACATCAATTGGACATGCAGATTCGTTTAGGGTTCGAAAATATGATACCCTGTATTTTGTATATGTTCACATGAATATACTTGACATAAGGAGATTGGTTCAATCCCTAGCATCACCAAGCTCCCACTGTTGGACCCATTATCCTTAAAGTTCTCATTGGGTTAACATATATTAATATAGATTTTGTGGCTCGAATGCTTAAGGTGTTGATCGGAAGACCTGGGTTCAATTCTCACTACTGCCAAATTCAACACTGGTCCTTAAATCCTTTAGCAAGACCCATAACCTCTTCTAAATTTCTAGAACCTGAGTAGACTGCATTGGGTTCTGATTCGGCCCAGCTAAAAAAAAAAAAAATACCCGCGAGATGTTCATTCATTCATCTTGTTACCCGCTTATTCCCTAGTTCGGGGTCACGGAGGTCTGCTGGTGCCTGTCCCAGCACACATAGCTCACATTGGGCGAGAGGCGGGGGTACAAGCGCGGAAAAAACATGCAAAGTCCGCACAAAGATCCCCGGCCCGGGAATCGAACCCATGATCTTTTTGTTGTGAGGCGACCGTGCTATCCCCCCTCCCCCCCTCTCGAGAGATGTTTATTAGCATTAATATAATAAGGATATTAAAGAAATAATTGATTCTGGTGTTAGTCACTCGCCGTTTACTGGCCCCTCGTCTGACGCACACTTATTCCATCTGGCAGGAAAGATTCATCAGAGTGAGCAAGCATGTGTCTTGTGTTTGGAAGCAGGAGGATGGATGGATGGAGGTTACTTCAGTAATCGCTACTTTTACCTGACTGCTTCTCTTTTTCACACTTTCTGCCATTTGCAGACAGTCACATAGTGCTGATTCCAGGTTTATTTTATCCATTTTTTACTTTATTTATTTTATTTTTATCCAACTTTTAGGTATTCTAGGGTGGGGCAGCGGCGTAGTGAATAGCATGGTCGCCTCACAAAAAGAAGGACCCCAGGTTCGTTCCTCAGGCTGAAGACCTTTCTGTGTTGCTTTTGCATATTCTCCCTGTACTTGCGTGGGATTCCTCCTGGTATTCCGGTTTCCTCCCACAGTCCAAAAATATGCATATTAGGCTGATTTTTGTTGATTCTAAATTGTCCATAGGAGTGAATGTGTGTGTGTGAATGGTTGTTTGTTTACGTGTTGCCCTGAGATGGACTGACGACCCATCCAGGATGTACCCCCTGCCTCTCACCCTATGTGCTCTGGGATAGGCACCAGCAGACCCTTGTGACCCCAAATTAGGGAATAAGCGGGTAAGATGAATGAAGGAATGAACTTTAGGTATAACAATACTGCTGCTATTGTTTTATGGTGCCTGCTTTTATACTTCTATACAGGAGAAGGTCTACATCCTTATATGTGAAGTTCCTGTACGATCTTCTACTCCCATTCAGATTTTGAAGTATGCACATGATGGACACTTTTCTATCCCATAAGCCAAAAGATAAGGAAGTGGCGGAAAGCAGCTTCCAAGTGACAATAACAGCATTTGGCAGACGCCCTTATCCAGAGCGCCTTACAAACTTAATAATCAGTGGTTACGGACCATGCTCAGGGACCCAAAATGGTGTCTTGGTGGTGCTGGGAATTGAACCCTGGTCTTTCTGGTATTAGTCCAACATTTTAACCACTAAGCCACCACCTTCTATCCGACTCCAAATCTGCTCTGCTGTGACGTTGCGTATCATGTGTGCATATCATCATGGCGGATATCGTCATTCATCCCACTTAGGCTTTTATGCACACACAGGTCAGACAGACAGACACACACACACACACACTCCTATGGCCAATTTAGAATGACCAAACAAACTAATGTACATGTTGTTGGTTTGTGGAAGGATACTTAAGTACCCGGAGAAAACCCACACAAGCACGGCGAGAACATGCAAAGTCTTGCCTGGGAATCGAACCGGGCACACCTTTTTTGTTGTGATGTGACCACTACGTCACCGCGCTGCCCATTGTACATAAATAGTACAGAAAACTACTTGTAACCATATTGTGTAAAAATGTGTATTTTTGGAGATAACAGATATTAATATCCTTCATTCGGGGTCACTGGGGTCGGCTAGAGTCTATCCCAGTGCAAGAGGCAGGTGTACAACCTGGACAGATCGCCAATCCATCGCTGGGCCACACATACACGAACGACCACACACACACACACATTCACTCTGATGGGCAATTTAGAACCAACAACCAACCTAATGTGGATGGCGGGAGGAAACCAGAATACCCAGAGGGAACCCATGCAAGCGCGGGGAGAACATGCAAACTCTGTCTGGGAATCGAACCCAGGACCTTCTTGTTGTGAGGCGATTGTGCTAACCCCTACTCCATCACACTGCCCCAGATATTACTATGTCTAATATCTGATCTAAAAGTTTAAATGACATGTTCTATAAATATTTGTGTATCGATGCTTTTTTTTTTTTTTTTTTTTTTTTTTTTTTTTTATTTAAGTAGTGAAAACTTTGTTCTGATTCCTGTATAAAATGACAAGCTGTATTTTTGTCTCATTAACTCCCAGACAGAGAAGAAGAACAAGCTGGTGCGGGAACAGCTGTTAGAATGTTAGCTGGAATCTTGCCTTGCAGACGTTCCACACAATTATTGTAACTCATGGCAAACGTGTGTGTGTGTGTGTGTGTGTGTGTGTGTGTGTGTGTGTGTGTGTGTCTGTCTGTGTGTGTGTGTGTGTGAGAGACAACTATTGCACCAGTGAAATCTGTCATTTCATTTGGCAGCGCGGTGACGTAGTGGTTTGCACAATTGCTTCTCAACAAGAAGGCCTTGGGTTTGATTCCCTGGTTGGGGTGCTTTGTGTGAGTTTGCATGTTTTGCCCACATTTGCTTGAGTTTCCTTCCACAGTCAAAAACCATGTACATTAGGTTGATTTTAGTGATTTCTAAATTGTGTGTGTGTGTGAGATTCTTCATCTATGTGTGCCCTGCATTGGACTGGCAGTCTGTCCAGGGTGTATCCCTACCTCTTGCCCTATGTGTGCTTCAGCAAACCCCAGTTAGTCCGAATTAGGGAATAAGCAGGTAAGAAGATGAATGGATGAATTTCATATGTTTGTACTTTTTTAACCCATCTGCGTTCTTTTGGTAAATGATGAGGGTTTTTTTCTGTCTTGTGATGACCAGCACACCCTTATAAGCACTGTCAGACAGGCTATTTTAAAATTCTGTATAAGTTATGATTGCTAATTGTGAGAAATACAGTATATTGACAAGTTTTTGTTCACCTGACCAGTAGATCCACATACAGATCCTCTCCAAAACTGTTGCTACAAATCTGGTAGCCCTATAGTTGGTCTAGAATGTTTGTTGTATATTATTCCTTCAGTAAAACTAAGAGACTCCAACACTGTTCCAACATGACAATGACCCTGAGCACAAAACCTCCTGACCTCCATTATCACATACTGGATTATTATTAGAGTGAAAACCAGTGTTCCACCTAAAGTCCTGATCTTACCACCCCTGAACCCCTTTGGGATGAACTGGAATGACGACTGACCATCCCCAGTCCTCCTTACCTGACATTATTGTCTGATCTCACTAATACTATTGGAGCTGAATGAAGAGAGTCTCACATTCAAGCCCCTCATTGGACTGGAAGGTTTTATTAGAAGAACGGAGCTTCATTCAATAGTAACAATGGGAATCAAGCTGGAAAAATCGCATGTTTGTGATGCTCAGGTGTCCAAAAACGTTTGCTAATTTGGTGTTAACTAGTGACTGAGTTACGTCTTTACAAATATGTCAAATAATTTGGTTGTTTTGAATATTAAATAGATTAAATGAATAAATTGGACACTAAACAATTAATTAATTCATCTATTCTTTTATTTATTCATTCAAATTAGCCTCAAATTAGGGAGTAAGTGGGTTTAGGAGTCTATCTCGGTTCTTTGAAACTACAAGAGAACATGACACTTTGCCAGTCCATCACAGGGCTTCATACTCTCGCTCACTCCTATGGCCAATTCAGAATTACCACTCAATCAAACAAAAACATTTGTTTGGAATGTTGGAGGAAACTGGTTGGCTATGATGCAGCGCCCATGGAGCAAGAAATGTTAAGGGTCTTTCTCAAGAACCCAACAATGGCTGATTGGCAGTGGTGAGGCTTGAACCCAGATCTTTCCTGGTCTTCTATTCAACATTTGGGATGATCAAAGGTTCTAATACTTTTTGTCTATGTAGAGTAATAAACCTTTAGTGTCACTTTAATGAAGCAGAGCTAAATGTAAACAATCTTAGCTTACCAGTTATGGATCGCTACAGCATTGCTTAATTAAAAACCTACGACCTCCTGACTGACTGGAACCCTTTTAATAGACCACCGGTATTGACAAGAAGGCTGTTGGGATATTTCGGATATATGGTGGACACATCAGTAGGTAATTAAATCCTGCAAGTGAGGCATGTGTGTAAGTCAGAAAGTGAGGATATACAAGGCGGCGTTCAGAACCAAACCGGCCTCCAATTGACAGAACCTGGAAATAATCAGACTGGACACCAAATCGAATTGGCGACCCCTGACACGGACACGGATATAAAACACGATTCATTAATCCAGGGCCGAGTTTGTTGGGGCTGGTTAGGTTTTCCACACGTTACTGATTATAGGCTTGAGCTGAGTCATGTGATCAGAGAGATGTGGTGTTGCATTCTGGGCTAGGGATCTATTATAAAGCGTTTCTATGCAATCTGGGTTTGGACTCATGAGAGACTCGGGTATGTGAAGGCAGACCATGTGATTTGGTAACGGATTACCTCCTCTGCTTTAGGCTGCTTTTGTCCCTCTGCCCCCCCCCCCATCTTTTCCTTCGTAATTATGCCCCCAGCCAGCCGGCATGTTTAAAGGTCAGCTCTAAATGTTTAATGATTTTGGTAGCTTAAGAGTCCGGCAATGTTTTTCATATGTGCTGATATTTCAGTGGAAAAACATAAATATCCAGCGATATTAAGGTCATTGAAATAAACTCTGGAAAGCATTATCTTTTAACAGTTACTGTCGGACACTAATGGCGCCATGCTAGTTTTAATTAAGTTTGCTAGTGAAGCGGACAACCTCCGGGATGTAAATCCATGTCTTCTAATTGTCTTAACAGTTTCTGAAATCCGTTTCCTCTCCTTTCAGGTTGGTTATGAGAACGCCGGTACAGTCGAGTTCCTAGTGGACAAAAACGGAAAGCACTACTTCATCGAGGTGAACTCTCGTCTCCAGGTGGAACACACTGTTACAGAGGAGATCACAGAGTATGTGAATACACCCCCCCACACACACATATACACACACACACACACACACACACACACACACACTCCGCTTGTGTCTCAAGAGCAAACAGATTAGATGAAAACGAATACCTGGTTATGTTAATTCGTTCACAGCTCCAAATCTTATTTCTTCTGATAAGCGGTGTTTGGTAGTAGCTATGATTTAGCAATTCGGAAACTCTGCAGTTGATCGAATTCAGCGCTAGAATCTACTCTAGCTACGTTTACCAGTTCTTGGATCAGTAAGTGATACCACCGCCATCCACGTAGCTGAGTGACACCGAATACTATTACAATTACAGCATTTGGCAGACACCATTGGGACCTACAGTGGTTGCTTGGTGGTACTGGGAATTCGAACCCCAGCCTTTCTGGTATTAGTCCAACAACTTAACCTCTAATTAATACTTAATTCCAATTCGAGTTCCTAAATGATCATATAAGTGTGTGTGTGTGTGTGTGTGTGTGTGTGTACTGGAGTCTGAAAATGGCTCGATATTAAAAATAATAATAATAATAATGCCACATTGCTGTAGTTTAAGTCAACCGAGAGCAGTTGATGGTTAAGGGCTTTGCTCAACCTCCCTTCAGTGGTTGCTTGGAAGTTCTACCATGTGATCTCATAACTCTGATCAGCAGTCAACTTGACCTAATCAGCAACCCACTCAGTTACCACTTCCTTTCTCCGTGACATATTTTCGAAAATAGATTAATGTTGTAAGTTCTCAAGAATAACGTTTAATTCAGATCTTTTCGGAAACAAAGAGATTTGCGCTATTTTATCGGTTTTATTTAACTTTCATGACAACCAATAATATTTGAGTTGCAATATTATATAGACACTACAAATCTTGTAGCAATGGCCACGGGGGCTCAATGGTTAAGTTGCCGAGTTGTTGATGGGGAGACCAGGAAGACATGGATTCAAGCCCCATCACCGCTGAAGTCCGCCACTGTTGGGTACTTGAGCAAGACCATTAACCCTTCCTGCTGTACAATAACTGACCCTGTGCTCGGACCCCCAACTTACTAAGATTGGATATGCATTTCACTGTATGTTGTCCTGTGTATAATCCTGTATGACTCAAAACAAGTGAAGCAGATTAGTGGAAGCCAGAAACGGAATTGCTTCCTAAAGCAGGTCCGATGCCAACAAAGACTTGCGAACGTTCCCACGTTTTTTTTGTTTTGCAGCATTTCAACACCACACAAGCGCATGTATATAACAACCATCACCCTTTTCTTTTCTTCCAAATAAAAACAATTACTTTACATTTCCTTTTTTTGAAGGGAGCTTTTCTTTTAAAATCTGCTCAATATTCTCTTGTCTTTTCACGCCGTTTTAATAGAACTCTGCCACCAAGGTTGGGAACTACTTAGCTACTGTTTGGAGAAGTTTCTCCTCCAAACCTTTCAAAAGTTTCAATGGAAATTTGATTTATAGAGCTTTTGATTTTTGGCTAGAATGAAAAGAATAAAATTAATTTCCAGGTCGTTTCATCGCCCCCATTTTTATTTCCTCTTCCTGTGTATTGTATTCTTTCCTGCCCCTGGTCACATCACCCACCTGTCAGTTACCTGGCCAAATCATCCCTGGTGTGAAAGCCACTGAACTGCATACATCATTGAAGCGCCTGCTTTATCAAGCACATCATCTTACACCAGACTGAAAGCCTGACATTTTCATTCCTTCGGCCACGACTTTCAGCTCTAGAGAACGGCGGACGAAATATTCGCTGACATTTTATCCGACTGAAATTAAAAACGCCGGAGCTACGAGGCAACGTACACTTTATTCACCTCGCAGCAGTTAATGTTAGTTGATTTGATGTGTGTGTGTGTTTGGGTGCAGGATAAAATTCCAATCTGTGAATGAGATACAGAAATTCTGTCGTTTTTTATAGGATTTATAGTCTTTCACTTTTTCCTTGGGGGGGGGAATTAAACTGGGGGAAGAAGTAGGTCTGTAGCTGACAGCGGAGTAAGTGGATCTCGAAGGAAACAATATGGATATAAATATCTTTTCTTCGCTCCGACTGGGAAAGAAAAACACTTTTTTTTTTTTTTTTTTTTTCTGTGTCTCAGCAAAGTAACAGTCATTCGTGGCAATAAATGATTTAACTGTATCGTATCAAACTTTTAGCTGTATTAAAGTCTAATAAATCAACAGGATTATATTCTATTATGAAAGGACAGATGAGAACGTTTTGTTCTACAGCCGGTCTACCATCACAGCACGGTAGTAAAAACCTGTACATTGGCTCTATATGTGTTGTGGATTTTATTTATTTATTTATTTTTTTGAGTGGCTACCATAAAGTTCTAAGACACACCAACAGATGGCAGCACAGCGCTGAACACCCTTTTAACCCAATTTAGTTTTGAGTGGCTATCATAAAGTTCTAAGACGCAGCACAGGGCTGAACATCCTTTTAACCCAATTTAGTTTTGAGTGGCTATCATAAAGTTCTAAGACACACCAACAGATGGCAGCACAGGGCTGAACAGCCTTTTAACCCAATTAAAGTTGTTGTAATAAATTCAAGTAAAAAAAAAAAAAAAAATTGGTGGCACAGGTGGCTTAAGATATTGGACAGATACCAGACAAACCATGGTTCGATTCTCAGCATCAACAAGCCACCACTGTAGGACCACAAGCAAGTATAAATGAGATAAATGTAAAGTTTGCTAAATTCTGTAAATGTAATAAAATATAATATAATTGTAGCAATAAAATACAAACTTTATTTGAGAATAGAATCTGGTTTCAAAAGATCTCCTGGTTTATGGTCTGAAGAAGAAGCGGGAGGAAGCTTCTCATTCTCTTATTTCGTGTGTGTGTGCGCGTGTGCGCGCGCGCGGTGAGACGCAGTGTTAGTTTTCCCCACACTAAATCGCTGACACATGCATTTTGTTTTAAACTAACTGTTCTGTAAATACTGTAAATCGACTGAGCCAAACAGTTACTAACCCGATTAAGGCCTTAGTAATAAAAAAAATAGGGCAAAGGTCACTTCAAGCAATGAATGAAAAATACAGGAGAACGCCATAGTGTCCTGCAACCCAGGTTCAATTCCCAACTTTCTTTCTCTGGGGGTCTGCTGGTGTCTATTCCACCGCACATAGGACGATAGTCCGGGGGTTTCACAGTTCACCAGTCCATCTCTGGACCACACATAGACAAACAACCATCCACACACACATTCACTCCTATGGACAGTGTAGAATCACCAATCCACCTAATCTACATGTTTTTGGACTGTGGGAGGAAACCGGAGTACCCGGAGGAAACCCACACAAGCGTGGGAAGAATATGCAATCTCTGAACAGATAGATCCCCGACCCGGGAATCGAACCCGGGACCTTCTTGTTTGAGGCAACCATCCACTATGCCCCATTATTGGTGTTATTGTTATTATTATTATTATTATTATTATTATTATAGGTCGCATTACTTTAATACCTGCTGATGAGAGAGTAATTTGACTAATTAATGATAGATAAACACACTCGGACTGCAGATATCCGCCTTCATTTGGTTTCAGATTTATTTTTATTGCATTTTCCAGTCCAGCAGGTTCACCAGTTATGTGCAAAAGCAGTTGTACTGTTATATATTTTTATCTGTCTGTCTGTCCGTCTGTCCTCTGAAAATAAACCTGTCCGCTCTAATCCAGCATTTCGGGGTCTAAGACCCGATGACATGTTTCCACCATCATAGAACTTTTGTTTCCACACCTCAAGCTGAGGGTACAACCTTTCAGACCTAGTCATGTTTGTGAACCCCCTGCCAACCAACAACCCCCCCCCCCCTCCCGTACCCACCCCCCTCTCAACCCAACCGACTTGCTATAAACTGCCTGACAGCTGGGTTCATATAATCATGAAGGAAATGAGGCAGGTCTTTTTGCACTCTTGAGTAAAATTCAAACTTAGTCCATTAGAACAAACGTAAAAAAAAATAAAACTGAAAAATAAATCTTTCTGCTTAAGACTCTTATATAAATAGAATTTCCACCACTGTCGAATCTTGTAAAAAATTTCTCCTTTTCAATTTTTTTTAAAAAGCTTTATAGTTCATTGTTTAGCGTTGTGTAAGAAAATTAGACTGGAAAGTGGTGGCTTAGTGGTGAAAGATACCAGAAAGACCAGGGTATGATTCCAACCTTCACTGAGCAATTACTATTACTTTTGAGAAAAACCCTTAAGCTCCTGTCGTGCACAAAGAAACCACAGTTAAGTTGCTCTGGATAAGAACATCTACCATCTTCTCCCTTCGGCTGCTCCCATTAGGGGGCGCCACAGGGGATCACTATTCTCCACACTACCCTGCCTCTTTCACCCCAACTACCTGCATATCTTCCTTCACCACATCCATAAACCTCCTCTTTGGTCTTCCTC
>JAOTRA010053771.1:0-18233 GCA_026260255.1 Pseudolaguvia tuberculata | reverse complement strand
ATAATATAATATGTGGTTGTATTCCGTTCCGTCAAAATGTGTTTAAGGATAAAAACAGGTGTTTCATGAATATGCTAATGAGCTTAATGAGCAAGTTCCGTCATGCGGTGTTTTTAGCGGCTGTTTGGGAGGTTTTGCTGTTTAGGTCCGAATATACCACTGGATTAAGTGAGTGTTTTGTCTCGTCATAATATTTTTATTCTAAATATTTAATTCTATTCCTAAGTTTTAACTCAACGTATAATGATGTTAAGGGTGTGACGTAACGCGGTGAGAAATGTAACGTTTGCCATCAAACCGGAAATGCACTGCTAGTTAGTTAGTTAGTTAGTTAGTTAGTTAGTTAGTTACCATTATCTAGTTTAACTTACATTTGTCTTGAATTTTTACTGCTGCAGTAGTCATGACTACGTATTATATTCATTCATTTATCTTTTTACCTGCTTATTCCCTATTTCGGGGTCACTGGGGGTCTATAGGACGAGAGGCAGGGGTACACCCTGGACGTGTCGCCAGTCCATCACAGGGCCACACATAGACAACCAACCATTCACACACACATTCACACCTATTGGTAATTTAGAATCACCAATCTGCATGTTTTTGGACTGGGAGGAAACCGGAGTACCCGGAGTAAACCCACGCAAATGCGGTTAGAACGTGCAAACTCCCCACAGAGTCAGCCGGGAATCGATCCTGGGACCTTTTTGTTTTGAGGCGGCTGTGCTTACCACTACGCCACCTCAACTTGTTGTTTATTATTTTTATTATTTTGTGGGCATGAATTGTATGCCAATTTTTCATGCGAGTTGTTTATTTATTTTAATTATATTTGACTTAAATAAAATGTTATAAAACATTATAATTGTTTCTTCATGTAACCATTTTAATATGTTGGTTATTTTATGGTTTTAAATCCAAATTGTAAAACTCAAAAATCTCAGCCATTAGAAATTTTACTAGATGCCAGAAAATAAATCTCATAAGGCTCGTAATTCTTCATTTGTTTGAAAACAGCTTATAAAAGGGAATCAACATGTCCGCCCCAGAGACATTGTCCGCCCCAGAGACTCTTACATTGATCAGGAAGTTAAAGGTATCTGTTCGATGCACAAACAGCTAGAAAGGATTTTATGCTAATAATGTAATAAAATATACTTAGCCTCTGGTGCATTTGGAATTATGAAAGTAGCTCTGATTGGTTGGAGTCTGTTGATTGAAATCATTTACATAAAACTATCAAAAGTTTCCAAATAAGTGTGCCAGACGCTCCGCCAGCTCCCTGTTGGCTAAGACTTGGTGTAGTAGCGTTATAAATTTTCGAATTTTATGCCCCTTAAACATCACTGACGTCCCGGGTTTGTTTCCCGGGTCGGGGATCTTTCTGTGCAGAGTTTGCATGTTCTCCGTGCACTTACGTGGGTTTCCTCCCACAATCCAAAACATGTACGTTAGGCAGATTGGTGAGTCGAAATTGGCCATGAAATCCCAGCCATTAGGGTGGCACAAAGCCAGCGCAGCCTTAGTGCCAGTCCCAAACCTGGATAAATGGGAGGGTTGCGTTAGGAAAGAGCATTCAGCATAAAAACGCATGTCGAATGTGCACAGGGGTGATTGTCCGCTGTGGTGACCCCTAACATCACCAATGAAAATGAGCTTTATTTGCCTGTTTGGTGTCTCAATCTGACACCTTCTTGTTTCCTTGTCGGTTTTCATGTAGTCTATGTGGTCCAGTTTCTGATCGTAGCAAGACAGACCTTGAAGGTTTTTATAGGAAAATATTTCATCTGCATGACTCAAACTATTCTTGACAAACGAAATCGAGCAGCTATAAGATTCCCAGGATCAGTCTTGTTATTTTCAGCAACATTTGCCAAGATTTAATAATACAATAATAAATGACTCAAATAAGTGGTAAGAATGGCATTTGCTTATCAACCGATTTCACACATCACTTCCTGAACATCCTGTGTAAATCGGAGTGATAGGAAATTTTTTTTAGCTTACGGACAGACCGAATGGTGTCTTTTTTTATAGGCTTAATGAAATCCGCTGTTGTACACAAAGCAGGAAGTGTTATAAAACCCCTTTTTAACACAAACGCCAATCCCGTGTGGTTTATAGAGCTTAGAATAAATCTCTGTGTGAAGTCTGAAGCCACGAAAAAGGCACAGTCAGCTATTTACCATCCCAAGTGGACCAGTTAAACGGACAGCCTTGTAAATATTTGCCTGTTTGTATTCTGAGGTGAACGAGGGTTGGGAAGTTCTTCCATGCCGTTTCTCATTCCAGTGAACAATTCGAGGAAGAGCTAAAGCGATTTAAAGATGTCTCTGAGTCACTCAATCCTAGAGGTTAACCTTGAAGGGCGCAGTTGATCAGTACTTGATCAACAGTACTTTAATCTGGCTTAAAGACTAACTTCCCCATATGCACCATTTTTAGCCCATGGGGCCTTTAAAAACTCCTAATTTTAGCTTAAACATTGTCTTTTTGTTTCTCTTTTAGCAAGTTGACCAAACGCATGAATACTTTTCTCTAATACTTTTCTCATTTCATTCATTCATCTTCATACCTGCTTATTCCCTAATTCAGGGTCATGGGGGTATCCCAGCGCATATGGGGAGACAGGGTACTTCCTGAATAGTTTGCCAGTCCATTGCAGGGTTTATGCATAGACAAACAACCACATGTTTTTTGGACTGTGGAAAGAAACCAGAGTACCTGGAGGAAACTCACACAAGCACAGGGAGAACATGCAAACTCCACACAAACACCCCTTGGGAATTTCTTGCTGTGGGGATACAGTTATAACCACTAAGCTGCCATGCTGTCCTATGTGATAATAATAATAATAATAATAACTTTTTTAATAATACTTTTGACAGAAGAGCTTCTGCCATAGATTAGTTTTTTGTATTCTAATCTGCTTGAGGGTGGCGCGGTGGCACAGTTGTTAGCACGGTCGCCTCACAACAAGAAGTTCCCGGGTTTGATTCTCGGCCCGGAGATCTTTCTGTGCGGTGTTTGCATGTTGTTCCCGCTCTTGCCTGGGTTTCCTCCGGATACTCCGTTTTTCTCTCACAGTCTAAAAACATGTACATTAGGTTGATTTTGGTGATTTTAAATTGCCCAAAGGAGTGAATGTGTGTGGTTGTTCGTCTATGTGCCCTGTAATCTGTCGCGCTAGATCTGGAATGTCATATATCAGCTTAGCCATCACATTCCCACGATGACTTCGGATGTCACCCCATCTCAAGTCATCCAGAACTGTTTATATACACACACACACACACACACACACACACACACACATACATTGATCATTTCTGCTCAACCCATATCAGGATGGGTTCCCTGTTGAGCCCCTGTTGAGTTCTCTCAAGATTTCTTCTGATTCCCACTCAGAAGGTTTTTCCTTGCCACCATCACTCATCAGGGACAAACTATCAGAATTATCATTCACTCTGTAAAGCTGCTTTGAGGCAAATGATGCTAATTGAAAAAAATTCAATAGAAATAAAACTGAATTGAATTGATGGACTGGTGACCTGTCCAGGAGGTACCCCTGCCTCTCACCCTATGTGCGCTGGGTTTGACATCAGCAGACCGCAGATACCCCGAATTAGGGAATAAGCGGATGTGAAGTTGAATGAACGAATGACTGAATAATCTCTGATTGCTGTTCAGTTTAGTCTCCATGCTGCTGCTATAGACACAGTACTGATACAACAATATTATTAAAATGAGAACATTCTGTTCTAGAAAAAATGAGATTCATCTACAAACAGGGACGGACAATTAATTAAAAAAAAAAACCCCATCAAAGCAGAAATGTAGAAATTTTGACTGTCATTTTCCTATGTAAACCTTAAAAACACTTCCTACCATGTCTGGAAATATTCAACTGACCTCGTATCAAAAAAATGAAAAAATAAAACTGTGGAGGGAAAAAATTGTTTGTTAATGATTACCAAGGCAACAATTTTATTTAACCGAGGTTTTACCTAGTAACCAATCAGATCAAAGGTTTAATCTGTACTGTGTTTCAAGGCATTTTCTCCAGTCGCATGGTATCACACTGGGGTAAGATAGATGATCATTTGGAAGTAGGTGGAGACTTCCTGGAATTGTCTGGGAATATTCCCAAAACCCTGTGAGTCATATCCAGAGTAGTGAAAATGAATGCTCAAAGTGGTTGGGACTTACCTGCTAGGTGAAAGAAGTCTGTGCTTATTGGCTGGGAGGAGACAAAGTGGTAAAAAACCCCAACCCACCCACACACACACACACACACACACACACACACATACAGAGTGCAAAATTTAAGCGGCTGAGAGTTCAGCAAGAGCAAGCACACCCACTGGAGGACAGAAACAGCTGAGACAAACGTTTGGCTTAAAGACGAGGATTAAGTTACCACATAGTCCATTTTCTCACGGTAGGTGAGTACTTTTCAGTGGAGCTTCTTTATTGTTTTGAGAGAAATGTTTGTCTGGTACACAAGTCGTTAAGTTGATAATGTTTTTAGGAGAACTGAAAGCTTCGTTATTTCCTTTGGTGTTGTGATGTTTGATGATGTTTCGGATGCAGGCTTAAGAAATAAACATCAAGAAATAAAAAGGATCTTTTTAGAATGAAAAGCTGCCTAAACGCCTTTACTGTAAGCGTTTGTGGGGTTGGACGTGTCCAGTGCAGCTGTCTGGCTTTTTAGAATTTTGGAAAAGACACGTCGTCCTCAGGGAGCTCAGAAGCAGCCTGTTGTAGCACTGAGGTAGTGCTGAGGTCAATCTGACTGAACTTAGAACACGTGGGAAAACGGTCACTTTCTTTTCCTTCAGTCACCCTAACGGAATTGTGTGTCCTCGGATCAGCATAAGTGATGAGACAGAGCGTCTGTTTAAGCGCTGGAAAACTGGAAAGCCCCTGGTTTAATTTGAAGTTTTTAACACCCTGACCCTCGACCTGGTAGTGGTTTGTGGGGAAGGTTCCGGAATGTTGAATCACATCCTATGAGAAAACATTTCCCCACAGAAATGTACAATATTGCAAATCAAACCTTTTTTTTTTTGAGTGCAGGCTTTTTTCTGGACGTTTGTCCCACTCTTTGATTTACAAGTTACCTTAATGTAACATCGGTAATTATCCTTAAAAAGTTGATGAACAGAGACATCAAAATTCCCTTTTTAGACATTAATATAGAACGTTGTGCTATAAAAACATCCTATGCTAGGTACCACATGCTAGCAAAATTTTTAATTGTAGCAGTTGGTGGGGCTGATAAATATTTTATTGAATGGCAATAAACTTTGTTGATATTTAAATATTTATTCAAACAGCATTCTGATGAGGCAGCCTGTCACCTGATCCTTCTAAATTATGTGTTTTGAGGTAAAAATCCTGATAACATTATAAGTAGACTTTAGAAAACGATACAAAGTAAAAATAACTTTGTAAACCCTTTACGCCTTGCATTCAGTTGGCCTCTTAGATTTTTACCGGTATCTCTCCAAAACTGCAAAAGTGGGGTGAAAAAGAAATTGTACTTTGACTCAACTGCGTCTCAAACTGATTGATAACAGATGCCGCGATGAGGTCGGCGTCGCCAACGTGACTCAGATGTTGTGTCAGGGCTTGTGAGAGCACATTATTATCCACAGTTGAATATCTGACATCAGGGTGTAGGACAAGAAAAAGCGAATCAAGAGCTTGTTTGAGTGAATAAATCGCATACACTATGTTGATATTTTTTGTGGCCACCTGATCCATCAGATCCGTCTGTGGTTCCTCTCTAAACTGTTGCTACAAATCAGGAAGCCCACGGTTGTCTGGAATGTTTTAGCATTACATTATTCTTTCACTGGAACTAAGAGACTCCAACACTGTTCCAGCAGGACAATGAATTCCTGACTCTGACTTAACCCCACTGAACATCTGGAACAACTGGAACGCTGACTTTCCTGCACTCCAGACCTCCTCACTTCAACATTAGTGTCTGATCTCACTGATACTATTGTAGCTAAATGATCATGTCTCACATTCCAGCTCCAAAGTGTAACAGAAAGCCGTACAAGACTAATGACGCTTAATCTAATCCAAAATTATATTAAATAAAATAAGCTTTAGCGTAAAAAAAATATGCGGTGGTACCGATTTGAAATCTGCTTTCACATTTTATCTGAAAATCTTTGAGGGCCGATTTAGCGTTTGTGTGTACGTGTCTGTGCAGGTTTACTGCTGACTGTTTTCTGTCCTGTTTGTGTATTGTGCAATGAGAAAGCGCTCTAAGGTGTGTGACATAGCTCTGAATTCATCGCTTTCGTGTGTGTGTGTGTGTGTGTGTGAGACAGTTATTAAATCTCAGGTGAGCAGCATGAATATGATTTGACTCAGGATTATGGCTCACTTCCTGTCTGAAAGAGAGAACAAGAAAGAACATGACCTTAAGTGGATGAGGATCATATATACTGTGTATAATATAATATATTAAATCCTGTTTCTGTCCCTCAGAAACAGCAGAGATGGCGGTCAGCTCGTTCAACAGGAGACAGTGGACCTCTCAGTCCCTCCGTATCACAGCCAAAGAGCTCTCCATAGTCGGACCCCAGGGAAAAAACAGTGCCATAGCCGAACGCTTCTCAAAGTATGTATCTGTTTGTGGGTCTGTTACCTTAAAACACTGTGGCATCATGGGGCCATATAGACTGTTCTGTTTCATTTTTCTTCTTCGTTTATCTTACATGAATGAAGTGGGAAGTGGTGGCCTAATGGTTAAGGTGTTAGACTAATACCAGAAAGACCGGGGTTCGATACCCATCTCCACCAAGCAACCACAATTGCTCACTTGTAAAAAATGAGACCAAATGTAATTCGCTCTGGATAAGAGCGTCTGCCAAATGCTGTAACTCTAACATAACATCTTTTACTGCCCTTTAAGTTGATAAGTGAAGTAGAAAGATTGGAAATAATATAATAATAATAATAATAATAATAATAATAATAATAATTTGGCAATTAATTTTTTGGGAATTATGCACTAACTGTCACCCATTACATATGCTGTGTATAATTCAATTATGACTTTTAAGACTGTATGTATGGGATGTGTGTTGGAGTATTGCAGGGGGGGGGCGCAATACAAAATAGGTTCATACAAAATGGGTTCTCTACATTAGTCTAACCATAAACCATTTAATCATCTGTGCGCAGATACCAGAAAGCAGCAGAGGAGATCAGCTCGGACAAGAAAAAGGTAAGCACCTTGCTATCAAAGTCATTTGAGTTTATTTTGAAGTTACATTATTATACAGCTATATTCTCAGCGCTGGGAATCCCAGCCCCTTTAAATTTCTTTCTTTCTCTTGTTTGTCCAGATACATCTGTCCTATAACCTGCCGATTACCTGCTTTAGGTGTATCAGAAGCTTAGGGATACCTTTCAGATAAGGGTAGAGTGATTTGAAGAAAATGAACATGATCACACAGAATTCTACTGGCGTCCTCTATAGCCTAAATAACAGTTAATCAGTGTAGATGAAGACATCAGGGTTTCGAATTCCATACAGTCACCACATGCGTGCCAGAAAATTTCACAGAGCGTACAAGTTGTACACAGAATGTGTGAATGGAAAATTCCTGCCGTTTTGCTTTTTGGGAAACAATCACATTAATCACATTGTGTGTCTGTATGTTCTTGTACCCATATTCCCACTTCCAGTATAAATCTGATTTAAATTTTAAAAAAGCCCTACATTCCGGGGCTACAGTGGATTTTAGACAAGCTACCAAATAAAAAATCACAGTATATATAATTTATGAGGTTCAGGAAGTGGCGTAGGTACAGAAAAGTACTTGTCAGAAACTCTCCGAATCTTACCAGTTCCTCGGACATCATCCTGTCAGTCATTTACATTTGGTAGACGCCCTTATCCAGAGTGACCAACTGAGCAAGTAGGGGTTAAGGGTCTTGCTTGGGGGCCCACAGTGGTTTCTTGGTAATGCTGGGAATTGAACCCCGGTCTTTTGTGTATCAGTCCACTAAGCTACCCATTATTGTCCTCATGTAATGAGTAAAATCTAGTACAGCAAGTGTAGTCATATGATTGAGATACACACAAGACACACAAGTGCAGTGGAGACCATTGGGAAAATGGCTAACATCTGGAGTAGGACCTTTAGTTAGAACCATATGTTAGTATAATGAAATATTTTAACATTTATCAATACATATTTCAAGTAGCTTTTAAACAGATTTACATATTAATTTAATGTCATGTGACTTCCTCCTCCACTCCTGTAGTCGGCGCTGACACATACACCCATTGTCTCAGAAACAAAAATGACAGGAAAAAAATAAACATTTGTTTCATTGATCATTTTTTGTAACGTTTACTTTACTGCAAAACATTGTGATACCAGGATGGGCATAAGGGGCTACCAGAAAGTAAAGAAAAATTGCGAACCTTAAGTGCTAAAGCCATAGCTTAGCCATACATTCTCAGTGAGAGAGACACACAGACATGTTGTTGATCTCTTGGCTGCAGTTCGCAGCTAGTTAGTCTGTGTTTACAGTTGTTAATCTGCAGATCACTCCGCACCCTGTAGGTTATCAGCTCCAGGCTTTTCAGCAGCCTGTCAGGTCAGGAAACTGAAAAAATCATGTCTGCAGAGAGGAAAGCATGTTCCAGGCATTAAACCCTGCTGCTGTCTTCATCTGCATTGGGAAGAGAGAGAACTACTCTCCTGTAGGTTTAATCCAGCTACTCCGGTTTCCTTCCACAGGTTAAACCATGTACGTTGGGTGGATTTGGTGATTCTTAAAATGCCCATAGGAGTCAATGCGAGTATGATCCTGTGATGGACTGGTGACATTTGTAGTTCTGCCTTTTGTCCTTCGGAGACCTGGGTTAGACTTTCGCAGAGCCCCGTGAATTAGGGTATCGAAGATACACACCGTGAAATAGAAACATATACAAAAAGACCAAGGTACTGGGTCTACCAGACCTGGGAAGTGCGTGTGTTTAAAAGCAGTGTACAGGTTCGATTACTATTAGAATTTTCCGATGTTGGAATTTTAAAGATCATGAGGTCATAACACGAGGGACATTTTTGTCAGTCTTCTGTCATGTTGTTGCTTTCTGAGGAACATTTTCTCCACTTCCTGGTTCTTTTTTGTCCCTGCACTCCCCTGCCTTCACTCGGTTCTCCTTCATCCGTCTTCCCCCCCCCCCCAAACATTTGCTCCTTTTCGTTCGTCATCCGGGCGGAGGTGGGTGGTTTTTATGGGGGGGGGGTAAAATTGCTCTATCATGCTGGTATTTCCCAACACGTCCCATCTGGAACAGCTTCTTTTAGTTCCACCTACACGGTGCGAGAGAGCCTCTGCTTTGTACTGCTCACCAGGTTTACAGCTTTTACTGACTTTCGGACAAAAGATCTGATTGAGTAAAGGGATCCCGGCTCATTTTACATGTAGCTTTTTGTATATTTTTTTCTTCTTTTTTGTTGCTGTTCAGAAAAAAAGAGGACAGTTCCTGGATAACATCTGCTTTCTGTCAGGCGTTTACTTCACTTTCTGGCATTACATTTAAAGGAAAAAATGTCACGTGGATGCTTTTACATGAATTGTTTAAACTTTGCTGTTTGCAGATGCATCTTAAACAAGCTTTTGACTTTCTAAATAAATTGCTTGTCTAATCGATTTCGTGTTACAGTTCATTAAAACTTTGCTGCTCTTCCAGGCAGTGGAAGGCGTGTCTCTACACCCCGGCACCCTGAGTGCACTGAAAAAGCGCTGGGAGGCTGACCAACCCCTTTCTTCCGACACTCCTCCAACATACACTCCACCGCGATCCACAAGGTCTACCGATCTTCCCACAAAGTTTATGGAGATGGAGAGGACACCACAGAGGGACATGGAGGATCTGGAAAAGCTTGTCGTGCCTCTGAGCAGCCTCAAAATGATGTTTGAGAGCAAGGTGAGTTCTTTAGCTGTCAATCATCTCCTCCTGAATTTGGCTGAATGTTGCAGGATTTTCTATCTAAATAATTCCGATGCAGGTTGCAGTGTTCTTAAGCGTGTTGCTGCAATACAGTTGTGGAATCAAGTAAAAATTGCATATGGTCCAAACAGGGTTCCCTCTGCTTTCATGAAGAACATGTAGGAAAATCTTTGCACGGCTTCTTACAGTAATTTTTGTCCGTAATGTCTGCATCTTCTTCTTTAAAATAAGAAACAAGGAAGGTTGGTGACATAGAGACATAGAAGACATAGAAAGCGGTAGCTTAGGCGTTACGTTGTTGGCCTGTTTTGCAAATTCGAACACTACCAAATTATCACTGCTGGACCCCTGAGCAAGGCCCTTAACCCTCTAAAAGATTGAATGTGTAGGTTGTATTTACCAAGGGTGTCCACCAAATGCCATAAATGCAATAAGTTTAATAACTGTGATTATATTTGTAAATGGCTGTTTGTAAGTGGTAGCTTACTGGTTATCGGAGTGAGGTAGAGAGGTAAAAAGTTCCACTCTGCCCGTTAAAGCATTTTATAATCGTTCCGTTCCAGATCCCGCTCTGCACTAACTCCATGCTCTCCGCCATGTTACACCGGTCTGCTAACATAACCTGACCTCGAAATTATGATATTTATGAAGAGGACCACCAGAAGCAGAATACTTATGTATGTGTGTACGGGCCAAAAGCAACATCTGCGTCTGCTTTATATTAGCGCCAGCCCACCAATCGGCTTTTTTTGTATTAATAATTTAAACCAGGTGAGTTTTAATGTATTCATTTATTAGAAAGTGTTCAGATTAGCACTGAAAATGTTGAAGGAAAACAATTGAGGTAGAAACTACTTCAGAAATGACCTCGACCGTGTCGGCATGACGTATAAATTCCGGCTCTGACCGACTCTCGACCTCTGCTTCATTACTCCATGTCCTCATCTGTTTCAAACAAAGATAAGTACAACTAAACCAGCCATAATAACACTATTTCTAGATGGCTGCATTTACATTTATTTTATTCAGTCTGTCCAGCAAAGTTACATCATCATCATCATCATCATCAATGGGAGGAAATGCAGGAATTAAAGTACAAGATTTTTTTCTATACTAATGACCTTTAGCAAAGGTCATTGAAATGAAAAGACAACAGTGATCTGTCTTCCATTCATATTTTTCCTAGCTACATGTACTATTTAAAATTTGTCTTCCGTTTTATGAAGTATCGACAATTTCGATATATCTGTCTATCTATCTTTCGATATATAGATATATACACACAGCCCTCACCATATGGTTTTCAACAATTGTTGTGTTTTCTGCATCGGATACTGAAGCGAATAAAAAATGGTTTAATAAGGGCGGCGTGGTGGCGTAGGTAATAGCACAGTTGCCTCACAACATAAAGGTCCCGAGTTTGATCCCTGAGCCGCGGATCTTTCTGTGCGGAGTTTGCATGTTCTCCCTGTGCTTGTGTCGGTTTCGTCTGGGTACTCCGGTTTCCTCCCACAGTCCAAAAACGGGTGGTTTGGTGATTCTACATTGTCCATAGGAGTGAAAGTGTGTGTGAATGGTTGTTTGTCTGTGTTGCCCTGAGATAGACTAGCGACCCGTTCAGGGTGTACCCCTGCCTCTTGTACTATGTGTGCTGGGATAGGCACCCGCGAACCATCTTGACCCTGAAGTAGGTAATAAGTGGGTAAGATGATGAGTGAAAAGAACGAATGAATTGTTTTAATAAACTATATAAATCTTTATATATTAAATATATAGAATCAATAATTGAGACTTAAGACCACACATAGACGAACACTCGCATTCACTCCTATGGGCAATTTAGAATCGATCTAATGTCCATGATTTTGTATTGTGAGATGAAATGGTGGAAACCCACGCAAGAGCGGGAAGAACATGCAAACTCTGCCCCAAAAATGGTTTATTTTTCACACTAAAAAAATATTTTGTGACATTTATTTTTAGGTCAACCAACAGATCCATTACATATATTACTAATATATAACCAAAACTAAAAAAGAGAAAGAAAAGTTTTTTCTAACAAAGAATGTAACCCAGCTTGCCAGCAGGGACGGAGGGAATGAACGATCATGTGCTTTTTTTTTTTCCCTTCATCTCCCCATCTGGACTATAAAGTTTACGTGACTCGTAACTAGAGACAATGAAGCACTGTGTCTCCTCTAAAGGGATTTGTGGCCTGTGAGAAAACAAGGAATAAAGAGGAAAAATTGGCTATCAAAAGAATTTCTCTTAATTTGGTTTGGACACCAAGATAAGGCCATGTGTGAAGTTTTACATCCACTAACCTCTGTAGAGCTTAATTTCTTTATCTGCACATGGTCCTTCCTCCCCTTTCACTTTCTAATTGCACTCCATACTGACAGAACACTCAACACTCTGCTTTGACAGAGTAATGATGCAGCCTGGAGGTCACATGACCTGAGGTCAGAGCACCGAGGCGCTGGGTTCAGGGTTATTCCCCGTGGTGGCATCATGAGATCAGGATTCACACAAGCACAACTCACAGGAGGCATATTGCGTGCTGGCTGGAGGGCAGATCATGAGGCAGGAACAGAGATTAGAGGTTTGCTTATTAGTAGAGCAAGACTCCCCTTCCAAAAATAAGATCCGCAAACGTCTGTTTCTGATTTTATCGCAGTAATAAAACTGTTTAACGAAACACTGACTGACTCGTATAAGGGCGGCGCGTTGGCGCAGTGGATAGCACGGTTGCCTCACAACATGAAGGACCCAGGTTCGATTCCTGGCCCAGGGATCTTTCTGTGCATGTTCTCTCCGTGCTTGTGTGGGTTTCCTCCCACAGTCCAACAACATGCAGATTAGGTTGATTGGTGATTCTAAATAGGAGTGAATGTGTGTGTGTCGCCCTGAGATGGCCTGGTGAACCGTCCAGGTGTTCCCATATGTGCCTCTCGCCCTATGTGTGTTGGGATAGGCACCAGCAGACAGACCCCAGTGACCCCAAATAAGATGGATGAATGAATGATTCTAATAAATCTTTGTTAGCCGCTTGAGAAATTACAGTAATGGTCACACCTGTGTCATTAGTTGGTAGCGAGTGTCTGTAAAAACCCATCATTCATTCTAAAAATAGGGAAAATAAACTCCTCCAAACTCCTTTGACTTTTACACTAATTGACTTTAATATTGCTGCTTTCATAAGTTTAGTTTTATATATATATATATATATATGTGTGTGTCGATATTCGAACCTTTTAACATTGATCAGTATTTATGTTTGAAACGGATTTACGTTCAGATTAATAATCTGAAGACAACAGAGTACATGTCAACTGACTTTCCTCTATCAATTTGAAGTATTGCAATATATATTGTAATGCAATATATCGTGATGTATTTGCACTTAAAATATTTCCATTGATTCATATTCTAACACGCTTATTCCCTAATTCAGAGTCACTGGGGTCTGCTGCACCTATCCCAGCACACATAGGGCAAAAGGCGGGGGTACACCCTGGATGGGTGGCCAGTCCATCTTAGGGCAACACATAGACAAACAACCATTCACACACACATTCACTCCTATAGACAATTTACAATCACCAGTTGAGCTAATCTACATGTTTTTGGACTGTGGGAGGAAACCGGAGTAGCAGGAGGAAACACACAGAAGCACGGGGAGAACATGCAAAATCCGCACAAAGATCCCCAGCCCGGGGATCGAACCTGGGACCTTCTTGTTGTGAGGTGACCATGCTATCCACTACGCCACCGCGCCGCCCTCTCTTAACACTTATTATTTAAAATAGTCGCTTTAGTCTCTTTGTTTTTACTGATCTTGCTGCCATTCTGTTGTTGATTAGAGAATAATGTGTTTATTCTTGTTGTTTACTGGAACTAAGAGACACCAACACTGTTCCAGCTTGACAATGATCCTGAGCACAAAATCCCTGAGCTCCATTATCACATGTTGGGTTATTATTAGAGTGATAAACACCAGTGTTCCACACAAAGTCCTGATCTTACCACCACTGAATTCCTTTGTGATGAACTGGAATGGTGACTGACCCTCCCCAGACCTCCTTACCTGACATTAGTGTCTGATCTCACTAATACTGTCGGAGCTGATTGAACCCAAATGGAGAGTAAATCTGGGATAAGATGTTTAAAAACGCAAATGAATCTGATAGTCAGGTGATCACAAACTTTTGTTAATATCTTATCGTGTCTGATAGACGGTATAGTATTTATTTAGCAAGTCGGTAGTATGGATTAAATGCCTTTTTAAGATTTATTGCAGGGATTATGAAGTATAAGTGGGGGAGGGATGTGCACAAGCAACTGATTGAATTACGGCCATATGTCTGCGCATGATTCGAGGGTGTGGCAGATAAGGTGAGTGGGGGAGGGGTGATGGAAGGAGTGGGAAGAGGGACATCATGGACGTGTCTGGCTTATGACAAATAACACAGCAGTTTCAACATATTGAAAGTGTTTTGTAAAAGGAAAAAACCTATGTATTGGTGGGGCTGCGTTTTTCCAGACTAATGGTGGATCTCATTAACCGTTAAATGGAATAAGTTTTTAAAGTTTTTTTTATTTTTTTATTCTCCTGTCAGGCCTGTCTCAGCAGCGTGGCCTCTTTTTGTATGTAAGCACTCTTTGTCTCTGGACTCCCCCGCTTCGCCTCCTGCTCTCCCGGTGTCTCCCAACACACGCCTCTCTGCTGCAGCACCGACTTGCCCCCCCACACACACACACCCTCCTTTTCTAAAAGCTTCAACTGCTTGATCCTCCTCCCTTATTCTCCTCCTGCTCCTCCTCCTCCTTCCTCTCTCTCTCCAACAAAACCCAGACATGCTCTTAGTCTCTAAACTGAAGCTCGGAGTACAAGGCACACACACACACACACACACACACACACACACACACACTGCTCTGTCTCAGAAACGGGAGGCACTCGTAGGTAAGGTACGAGACGTTCGCAAAACAGGGTTCTGTAGATGTTTGCAGAAATGTGTGTAGATACTGCTTGTTGTCTTTGTTTGCAGGTCGAAATGGTTCAGCTTATGTCCCCCCCCTCCCCTTTGCTGGTATTCGAGCAGGACTGAGTGAATGTTACCTCTAAAGTGAACCAAAAAGTTTTTTATTTTTGTGTCAAAAAAATGAGTTTGATGCTTGTTTTTTTCTTCAACTTTTTTTAATGTTTTCTAGGAGGTGGTGGGAAGTCCAAGAGTTTTATCCTTAGTTGCTAGAAACTGGCAGGAAATTTAGCTATTTATGCAAGTAAAGAATTATATATAATGTATATGTTTATTTATTAGCTATTTATAAATAAATATATATAATCATTTATTCCAAAATCTCTACAAGAAAAAAATCTCTCAAATCTCTTCCACTCCCAAATCTTTAATAGCTTCTGACACCAGCTTAGCAGTGGTGCGGTGTTTTTATCTTGCCGTTGAGACGAAGCCGGTAAACGCCGTCCTGCTGTTTATCATTTATCTCCTGACCTTTCTACTCCTATTAGCACACAGTAGGCTAATCCTGTGCTTTGTGCAGCTGTGTGATGTTTGGTTATCTCCCAACAACTCCAGGTGTAGATACAGACTGGGTTTTAGAGGGAGGTGTGTGTGTGTATAGGTGCTTAGACAGTGGTGTCTGCCAGTATGTCTGTTCTCCTGAGCTCATTAGAGGATTATTAAAGGTTGGCAGGACTGCGCGTGCGTGCATGCGAGTGTGAGAGAGATGAAAGATCATTGGTTCAATCACCAGCAGCACCAGGCTGACATTGCTGGGCCCTTAAACAAGATCTGTTAATCCTCAGCTGATAAATAAAAGTTGGTCTAGAGAAGGTGGTGTCCTGGAAATTTAATAAAAATAAATAATTTTCTTTGTTATTTTTTTTTAGGTTTATAGTTTTGAGTAAAAGACAAACACTCACCAACATGCCGTTTAACAGTAACCACCAGTTGGTGTAATGGGACTCCACCCAAATAATCACGTTTGAATATACAACAATTCGCCAAAATTGACCACAGGAGGGCGTCTTTGTCTGAATTTGGATTATTCTGAGGCAAGAATTAATGATGATCATAGGTAAATACAATAGAAACGTTTTATGTTTATATTTATATCTTACATGGACAATTACATTGCAATATTGATGCTGAAACGATATATCGTGCAGCCATAATTTGTTGTTATACTAATTGCTGTGGAAATCCCATAAAACCAAATCATTCCCAAAACCATGATATCAACCAGCCCTGATATTTCCTCCTTTTTGTGAAAAGTAAAACGGACTCCATGATGTTATATTTCTGTTGCCCCCATGTGTCAGAAATCAAAATTACATCTTCACCGCATCTGCAAAGCGGTGACATCTAATTACTAATCATCATATTAATAATCCAATAATATAGAAAATCTGCCATGGGCTGTTACTATGGAAACGGTAACATGTTTCAGCATAAACCAGGCGGCATCAATTGTTATCAAAGTGTGTGTGTGTGTGTTTGTTTGTGAGTGTGAATCCACTGAGCTGTATCTCTCACACACCGTGTATAAAGGTGATGTTTTCTGATGATCCGTTTTCTTCATGTTGCACTGCAAAATTCTGGCCAATCCAATCTAATTTTGTCTGCAGGTCTCCGAAGAGTCAGCCCAACCCACAGGAAGCGGCGCTGAGAAGATGGAACCCGGAGACAAAGGTACTGATGATAAAGATTTCTGCGGCTGTTTGTGTAGTGGGAGAAGGGAAAAGCGAAGAGGAAAAGGGATGAGTGCTGACTGGGCTATTGAGCATCTGATCGGGAAATGCCTGTTTCCTGTTCTTAATCTGACTTTTATACACACACACACACTCACTCTCACTCTCTCTCTCTCTCTCTATTTGCCTTTCTGCTCCTTATGTTTCACTGTTTCATTCCTCTGTCTGTGTCTCTCTCTCTCTCTCTCTCTCTCTCTCTCTCTCTCTCAGGAGCATTTGAGACGATGGCGGAGACCACACCCCTCAGGGAGAGAATGGCACTCTATCAGGCTGCGCTGTCTAAACTGGATGTGTCCTCATCCTATTGTGTGAGTGTCATGTTGTGCTCGAGATGTTTTGTCTGTGATTTTCGTTTTGTTTGTGATTCGGCTTGTTGGTGGGATTCGAACCCTGATTCCGATTAGCCTTCCAACACCTGGCTCAAATGGTTAAGGTGGTCTTCCCCCGGCACAGCCAAGGAAGACCTGGGTTCAAGTCTGCCACTGTTGGGTGCTTGAGCAAGACCCTTAACCCTTCGTGCTCCGGGGCCGCTGTACAATAGCTGACCCACAGTTGCTCTTGGACCCCTAATTACTAAGAGATCTGTATAATCATGTATATGATACATCCCACCCACACGTGGGTTCGATTTCCAGGTTCAGGTCCTTTTTCTTTTCCTCTACACCTCTCTCCTCCCCCATTTCATCCCTCTAAAACAAATCTACCAAAATCATATGGAAAAAAATTCACTCTGAGTGGAGTGATTGTCCGTAGAACTCACAATTCCGTATGTTCTATGTAAAAAAATGTAATTCCTAATGTCCACACACTTGTGACATACTTATATAGAGCAACTTGCAAGTTATGTTTTGTAAAACTGAGCAATTGAGGGCTAAGGGCCTTGCTTAGGGGCCCATAGTGGTTCTTGACAGAGCTGGGAATCAAACCCCAGTCTTTCTGGTATCAGTTCCGTGCCTTACCCGCTAAGCTAGCCCTTCCTCAGACAATGAAGCTTGGAGTACAAAACAAACACACTCTTAGGGGGGCGCTCGTAGGAGACATTATAATTCCTATATGTCCTTTATAATGTTTGAGTCTTTTATTCCCCCGTCTGTCCTTTCCACCTGACTTGGACTTTTATATGTTTATTCCAATTAGTTTAAGACGATTCCTGTGCTCCATTACAGTGTCAGGACCTTTCGTCTCCTTCATTCTGTTAGTCTCATCGTCTTCGTCAAGCAGATTTGTCACCATTTTTTTTCTCTCCTCAGAATCAAAGTGAATTGGATGTGGAGTCACAAGCTTATAGAGTCAAGCAGAAAGAAAATGTCCCTCCATTCCAGCTGGATGGGGTATGTGATTTTTAGGATTCTGATGATGTGTTTTGCCTCTATAAGGCACCATCTCACCGTGTGTGTGTGTGTGTGTGTGTGTGTGTGTGTGTGTGTGTGTGTGTGTGTGTGTGTGTGTGTGTGTGTGTGT
>JAOTRA010053753.1:0-18239 GCA_026260255.1 Pseudolaguvia tuberculata | reverse complement strand
GGTTCAAGGTGAAGGTGGGATTGCATCAAGGATCGGCTCTGAGCCCTTTCTTGTTTGCAGTGCTGATGGACAGGTTGGCAGATGAGGTCAGACAGGAGTCTCTGTGGACGATGATGTTTGTGGATCCTCTGTCTTTCCTCCCTGGAAGATCATCTCCAGTTCTGTCAGGTTGGATGGTAAACATTGGTGGACAGAGCATCTCCAGAGGTGCTCAATTGAGTTCAAGTCAGAGCTCCGGCTGGGCCATTCAAGAACAGTCACAGAGTTGTTGTGAAGCCACTCCTTTGTTATTTTAGCTGTATGGTTAAGGACATTGTCTTGTTGGAACATAAACCTTTGGCCCAGTTTGAGGTCCTGAGCATTCTGGAGAAGGTTTTCATCCAAGATATCCCTGTACTTGGCCGCATTCATCTTTCCCTTGATTGCAACCAGTTGTCCTGTCTCTGCACCCCCACAGCATGATGCCACCCCACCACCATGCTTTACTGTTGGGACTGAATTGGACAGGTGTTGAGCAGTACCTGGTTTTCCCCACACATAACGCTTAGAATTAAGGCCAAAAAGTTTTATCATTGTCTCATCAGACCAGAGAATCTTATTTATCACCATTTTAGAGTCCTTCATGCGGTATTTTATGTGTCTTGCACTGAGTTGGGCTATAAAGCTCCAACTGGTTGAGGGCTGCAGTGATTGATACAACTTTCTCCCATCTCCCGATTGTACCTTTGGAGCTCAGACACAGTGATCTTTGGGGTTTTTTTTACCTCTCTCACCAAGGCTCTTCTTCCCAGACACCTCAGTTTGGCTGGACGGCCAGCTCTAGAAAGGGTTCTGGTCATCCCAAACATCTTCCATTTAAGGATTATAGAGGTCACTGTGCTCTTAGGAACCTTAAGAATTTTTTTTGTAACCATGGCCAGAATGTTTTTGTAACCATGGCAACAGAATTTTTTTTGTAACCATGGCCAGATCTGTGGCTTGCCACAATTGTCTCTGAAATCTTCAGGCAGTTCCTTTGATTTCATAATTCTCATTTGCTCTGACATGCACTGTGAGCTGTAAAGTCTTATAAAGACAGGTTCAATCAGTATAATCAAACACAGTTGGACTCAAATTAAGGTGTAGAACCATCTCAATGATGATCAGAAGAAATGGACAGCACCTGAGTTAAATATATGAGTGTAAATATGGGGTGCTGTGTGTACATTAATGATGGAAACAATTTACTTAAATTATTTTAGCAAATGGCTGAACAAAGAGTGAAAAATTTAAAGTCTGAATACTTTCTGTACCCACTGTAAATAAAACAGAGCAGCAAAAACATTTATGACTAAACCTACTACAAAACTTTGCATTTGTTCTGGTTTATTGACATAATATTTTTCCTGATTAATTGCATTACTATGTTTATTGTAAAAATATTTTCATGTTAATCCTCTTGCCTGTTGGGAAAAAACAAACATAAAAGTATGTTTGCAATGTTTATTATATAATAGGTTATTTAAAACACTTAATGTCAATGTCATCTGAGAATAGATTGCAGATTGTTTTAAGTAATGTTTTTGCGACAGTGGTTACATACCCTTTTCACAAGTCTCACAGGGACTACCCCATGCAGCTCCCAATGTGGCACAGCATGTGGATCTCAGTGTGACACCATTTATATTCATTTCACAGTGGCCTTCTTTAATATTCATCCAACATGTTGCTTTCAGAGAGTCTATAAAAATGTTTGTAAACAGGTTTGCTTTAGAATGAGATAAAAACCTAAATTATAAGCCAAGATACATGACAAATACATCTTTTAAATTTAAAAAAAACATTACTACATATATCATAGTTTCCTTGTATGTTGTGTTTTCTATGTGTTTGCCTATTTGTAAACAATTACCAATGCAAATAAGGCCTGTCCGATCAAGTATACTGCCAGGAGAGCACACACATGAGAATGAGCCTACACTGTTATTACACACACCGTTAACACATGGACTGCTCTCGCATTCGTTCAGATCTGAAACAAACAGAAGAGTGTTGCACAGACATTAGCAGAGGGCCTTCTAGTTTAACTCTATTGTTTAATACTCAAAATCAAAAGTATGTGATTGCATATTATATATATATATATATATATATATATCATTGCAATACAGATGTTCATGGAGATATGGACCAGCAACTTGCAGCTTTAGACATTCACGTCATCCAGAAAAAAATGTTTAGTCTGATGCATGATTTAGGGTGCCACATAAGCTGGTGTAACAGGAAGCAGACCCAACACATGGTATTCGAATGAAACAGTAAACTTTATTCCAGTAAACAGAAACAAGGAGACTGTTTAAACAAACTTAAAGTATTTGAAACTCACAGAGAGATTCGAGATACACAGGAACAGTGCATGCATACCATAATGGCCACAAAATACTATGTCCAAATCTTATCCCAATTTTTGTCCTAAATACAATATCTATATCCAGATATATTTACTTAAGTAAATTAAGTGATTGCCTAGGGCACCAGAGTTCAATTCCGTTGCCCAGAAACCTTGCTGCGAGGCAACTGTGCTCACACTATGACACTGCACCGAATAATGTAAATACCAACTGATAACTGTTAACTCTTCTGTTGTTAATTAAAAAGCCAACAGAAAAAATCTCTTCATACAAAACTAAAAATTCTTTGTTTCTTTATATACAATCTTTTCTTAAAATCTTTCTTTCTTTCGTTCTTTCTTTATTGCATTGGTTCTCAACAAGGGGTAGGCATGGTGGCGCAAAAAGATCAGAAGGGGGTGTAAATGATTTCCAAGAGAAAACCACAAAATCAGGTATGTATTTAGGTGCTCAATTTATTTAAATTATTATCAATTATAATGTGCATAAAATATAAATAAAAAATAATTAATTAATGACAATTAATTGTTAAGGGCGTTTACAACATTTCTAATTTGAGCATGAGAGGTGGAGTTTAAGCGCACCTGTCAGACACAATCACACATTGCGCTTCTTTGTACATACAAGGCAGCGCAGTATCTTATTAGTGAAACGCCCCTAAGTTCCAGTTTACATTTATAGGCTGCAGCAGACCCATGTGAGCCAGAATTAGAGAATAAGCGGATGAATGATATATATATCTATATCATGATATATATATCTATATCTGTATATATATATAGATTGATACTTAATAAGACAGGTTTCTAAGTGAAAAAAAATTGTTTCTTGAATATGACATAAGTTTTCAAGGTATTTCCATGGATCAATCAAAAGCAGAGGAAATTCAATATGAACGGGGCAGCTGAAAACAGTAAGTAACATCATTTACCTAATTTGCCTTATCACCTTGAAAGGCCCAACATACTTGGGGCTAAACTTCTTACAGGAGTACAACTTGAGCAAAGGTCCAGACCAGATCCCCCGATATGTGGGATGAGGCATGCAATGGCGGTAATCATTGAGGCACTGGGTATAGGTGATGGCTATTTTTAAACTGACATAGACAGTCTCTCAGACTTGCGCAGCTTCGACGGAAGGGAACAGAGGCAGTTTCATCAGACCAAGGAAACAGAAGAGGCTGATACCCCAACAAACACTGGAAAGGGGCCATATCTGTGGAGGAGTGGGTTAAGGAGTTTTAAGCATATTTAGCCTGGGGCAGAAACTCACTCTATCAAAAATGGCAGAGTTTTACACTGGATGCCCTTCCCAACACAACCATCCCATTTATCCTGGTTTGGGACCGGATGTTTTTGGGCAGTTCGAGGAAATCCACTCAAGCCAGATCAGTTCTACGGGTTATGCCTGGGTGCCCAGTGCTCAAAGAGGTGTGTTCCCAAGTTAACAAACACTGGCGGAACTGAGCTAGATCAAACATACAGTTGAGTCTTCTGACCAGCTTTTCATCGATAAGATTTAACGGTGAACTTTCCACTAAGGCTGAAAAAATATGTGACACATGATTATAACATAGCATAACCCGCACCATTAAGCACATTTCCAAAGACACAGCAAGTTGGGGTACGCTTACTTTGGAGGAAATTGGGGCAGAGGATTAACTGGACACTAAGAGCACATGTTCTTGGGTCCTTCACGATACAAGCATAAATGCAGCTGCAAGTTTGGATGATCCTACTTGCATGTGTTCACACTCAGGGGACAGGCAGATAGCAGATTACCAGAGTACACAGGGTTGTTGCATATCAGAGTATCTCCAGGGCTCCCCAAACTCTGTCCTGGAGGGCCAGTATCCTGCAGAGTTCACCTACTACACTTGGCTCAACACACAAACTTCTAAGTTACAAGAATACCTACAAAGAGCTTAATTATTTGGTTCAGTTGTGTTTGATTAGGGTTGGAAAATGGTGCAACCGCAACAGCTGGTCCAATTGCTACACCCGACCCCCTCAATGGATACTGAAACACTTTGCACAGCTTCTGGAAGAAATGGGTGGAAGACATACTGAATAGTGGATCAGAATCCCAAATGGCTGACGCCCAATCTAGCGCTTGACCAGAAAGTAGCAATAACAGGCAGGCCCACTCCCGGCTTTCATTGGGGAAACTGCGGCTAACGTTCAAACTGAATTTAGCATTGGTGTATGAAGCCCCGGCAGCTGCAATGTTTTATGGTTTAGAGACAGTGACGCCGTCAAATAGACCGGAGGAGGAGCTGGAGGTGGCAGAGTTGAAGATGTTGTTATTTTCATTGGGAGTGACCAGGATGGACAGGATTAGAAATGAGGATAAGGAGAGGGAGGCTAGGTTGAGACATCTGCAGAGGAAGGACATATATATGTCCTTATATATTTGCAGTATATTTTTAGATGAATGCTGAGAATGTAGGTGCCAGACAGAAGCGTTTTGACTCACAAGTTCGTTTAATTTCTCCTGAAACTCTTGGAGGGCTTGAGCATGCAGCTGCAGGGTATATTTCAAAATATTTATAATCAAAAAGTAGTCAAATGTAGTTTGTTACTCTACTATTGAAAAGTAATTGAAACGTTAAGGTTATGGGAACAGGTTCCTGGATTTAAAATCCAGAAATTTTCAGGCAAAATCATTTTGAACATTTATACCAGCTCGGGTTAACCTTCCCAACATTGGTGCTTTCAGGAAGCCTTTTCAAAAGTCTTTGCAAATGGCTTTTATTTACAAACCGGATTCCAAAAAAGTTGGGACATTGTACAATTTGAGAATAAAGAAATGTAATATTTTATGCAGAATACAACACAAATCAAAATGTATCCTTTTAATGGAAAAAAAAAATTGGGACAAGGCCATGTTTACCATTGTGTGGAATTCCGTCTGGGAACTGAGGAGACAAGTTTCTGAAGTTTAGGAATAGTAATGTCCCATTCTTGTCTAATACAGGCTTCTAGTTGTTCAACTGACTTATGTCTTCTTTGTTTCATCTTCCTCTTTATGATATCTATGTTATCTATGGGTGAAAGATCTGTCTGCAAGCTGGCCATTTCAGTATGTAGATCCTTCTCCAACACAGCAATGATGTTGTAATTCATGCAGTATGTGGTCTGACAGTGTCATGTTGAAAAATGCAAGGTCTTTCCTGAAAGAGACGATGTCTTGATGGGAGCATATGTTGTTCTAGAACTTGGATATACCTTTCAGCAATAATGGTGCCTTTGTTTATGTGTAAGCTGCCCATAGCAAACGCAATCATGCAACACCATACTATCAGAGATGCAGGCTTCTGAACGGAGCACTACACAAGTTAGGTTTCTTTGTCTTCTTTAGTCTGGATGACATGGTGTCTCAGTTTCCTAAAAAGAACTTCAAATTTTTATTTGTCTGATCACAGCACAGAATTCATTTTAAATGAGCTTTGGCCCAGAGAAAACGCCTGCTCTTCTGTTTAGATACGGCTTTGTTTTTGATCTATTGAGTTTTAGCCAGCAACGGCAAATGGCATGGTGGATTGAGTTTACCAACAATGAATTTTGAAAGTATTCTTGAGCCCATATTGTGATTTCCATTACAGTAGCATTCCTGTATGTGATGCAGTGCCGTCTAAGGGCCTGAAGATCAATGGCATCAAGTATGGTCTTCGGCCTTGACCCTGACACACAGAGATTGTTCCAGATTCTCTGAATCTTTGGATGATATTATACACTGTTGATGATGATAACTTCAAGCATTTGCATTTTTTGAATGAAGAAACTCTTTTCTTGATATTGGTGATCCTCTGCCCATCTTGACTTCTGAGAGACACTGCCACTCTGAGAGGCTCTTTTTATACCCAATCATAATTTCCAATTGACCTAATAAGTTGCACATTGGTTCGCCTTAAATCTTAAATTTAAAGTCTTAAATTTAAAGTCCTAACTTTTCCGGCCTTTTATTGCTACCTGTCCCACCTTTTTTTTTTTTTTTTTTTTTTTTTTTACAATGTGTAGCTCTCATGAAATCCAAAATAAGCCAAAATTTAGCATGACATTTCAAAATGTCTTAGTTTCAACAGTTGATGTTATCTATATATTATTCTGAATAAAATATGATTACATGCATAATCTGGAGACAATTGAATTACCATATTTTCTGGACTAAAAGCTACTTTATTCCTAGGTTTTGAACCATGCTGTAAGGAGGGCAATTTGAGTTGATCGTCACAGGAGCAAGCCATCACCAGAGTTTTAGCATTAACCGGTGTTATTCCAGTGTTGGTTACCGAGCGTTATTGAATCATTCTAGTTTTGGATTTCTGGCATTTTGACTTACATTTGACTTGTTTCACTTGTTACATGATTTAGATTTGTTTGGGATTGTCCCTCTGGCTTCTGGTTACGACTTTTGACCACGATTTGGAAAAGATCTGGACTTGAACTGTGTCTGCATTCATGGACTCAGCTAATCCATAGCTGTCACAGAATACTTCACCACCCACGGGTCCAGCAGTTATCAGTTCTTTGGAGCATTTACTTGCAGCGTTAAACCTCCAGGCTCAGTCCTTGCATAATCTTCAGGAGCAAGTGAACGCGATGACCCACTCCACCACCATGTCCATGCCCACTACCCACATCAGTATGCCCACGGCCCTTCCGGAGAAGTTCGAAGGAGACCCCGAGAAATGCCAAGGATTCATCCGTGCTTTGGACTGGGTGGCAGCGGTCTGGGAGATTGACCCACTTGTTCGGTCCTCAAGCAAAGCTTTTTTTACACAGCTCAAGGAGGTATTTCAACACCCGCAGGGGGACTGGACGTACCCTTCAGACTTTTACAGCTCAAAGCACTGTTTAAAGAAGGTTTGAATAAGGACCTGCAAGATTTAGCAGGAATTAGTGTGCCGCAGTGACTTAGATTCTTACAATGATTTCATCCAATGGGCTATCTGCACAGTTAACCTCATGCGCAATCAACCCCGCTTCACACAGGATTCCCTGAATCAGTACGTATTCAAGAGAAAGCAGCCCACCATTTTATCCCTCAGAAACTGAACCAATGCAGGTATAAACTTTTGGAACAGGAGAAGAAACGGAAATGCCAACTCTGTTTCTACTGTGGGGAACCAGGGCGCACACGCTGCCAATGTACACTCATCCCTCGCAAATCTCATGATAGAGTAAATACAGACATTTGTTCTATTCAGCCAGACGTAATTTTTTCAGTGTCAGCAAGGTTAAGATTTAATGGAGTATCATGTCTTTTCTCTGCTCTAGTGGACTCGGGATTGGCAATAAACATTATAGACGAAGAGGTGGTACACACGCTCAATGTGCCCACTGTCCTGTGTACCCTCGCTATACACGTCACCACCATTGATGGATGTTCCATTGGAACATCAGCAACTAAGAAAACTGCGCTCTTATTAGAAATCAACACCAGGCACTCAGAAAAGATTTTCTTTTATGAAAATAAAAAAAGGTTTGGAAGGTATTACGACGACTTTGGAACAATAAACTTTTTGTTAAATGTGAATTTCACCAAACAGACATTCAGTTTTTAGGTTACCACATCAGCCAAAGAGCGATGTCAATGGAGTTGAGGCAGGTCTTAGCGGTGCGTGAGTAGCCTTAACCAAGATCAATCAAGGAACTACGTTTCGCAAATTTTTACAGTTGAAACTGCATTACTGAAACTGCATCCCTCTTAATCGCTCTGTTAAAAGGAAAACCTTTAAAGTTAGACGCTGCACTGAAAGCTTTTGAAACACTCAAGCATAAATTCACTATAGCCCCCACCCTAGCCCACCCAAACCCTGCGCAGCCATTTGTAGTGGAGGTTGATGCTTCTGACTGCAGGATTGGAGCGATCCTGTCACAGAGGCTGGGTTCCCCCTCGAAGTTGCACCCTTGTGCCTTTTTTCCTCGCAAGCTCTCTGCAGCAGAGTACAACTACGATGTTGTTAGGAATAAGGAACTACTAGCTATCAAAGAAGCACTTGTAGAGTGGCGTCACTGGCTAGAGGGCTGTGCGCACCCTTTCACAGTATTAACCAATCACTGCAACCTCGAATATGTCAAGACACCCAAACACCTGCCTGAGAGTTTGTTGCAACCCAGCTTCCACCTCAGTACCGGATATCTCCGACTTTCCACATTTCACTACTGAAGCCACATCATACCCAGCACAGACCAGTGAATCTCAACCGGGACCCCCTGGCCCCATCAAGCTTGAAGACGTGCGAAAATAATCCTTTTCTGATGTCTGTCAGTGGATCCAAACAGCATGCAGTGCAGTGAAAGAATCCACCAACGGGTTAAGAAAGTCTAGACTGCTACGCGAAGAGAGCGGCGCACCTTCAGAGCTAACTTTACTGGAGGATGACAGTGACACGGAGAACAAGACTGATTGAGACAGATGTGACGAAGCGCTTCTGAGGCTGTTCAACTCAGACACTGAAGACGATTTCATGGGTTTCAGCAAAGATGGTTAAAGTGACTGAAAGTAAATAAATATCTGTTATAAATAAATATGTTCCGTTTTAAATCAGCAAAGTTGCTGTCGTGTTAAAACGCACTGTTCGGAAAAAATCTGTTCAGGTACATACAAGTACATTTTCAGTCCAAAATCGTTCTGTACATGCAGTACATTTTTCAACATAGATATCTGCGGCTTATAGCCCGGTGCGGCTTGAGTTTCTTTTTTTGTTATTTTTTCAAAAAAATAGAGCGGATGCGGCTTATATACAGGTCCGCTCTATAGTCCAGAAAATATGGTAATTAAGATGTTTTTCTAGATTTCTAAGATTTTTATTTATTTTATTTATTATTTATTCATAATATACCAAAAACTGTCAGGTATGTCAGGTGATGGACTGGCAACCTGTCTAGGGTGTACTCCTGCCTAGTATAGGATTTCTGGCAGCTTGGAATATTAAACCAAAAGCAGTTATTTGTAGCTACAAAGCAGTAACTATGGAAATGCATTCCAGACTGGAAGTGGAAAGCTAGCCCAGCAAACAGCATCAGTTTTAGACCATTTTAATCTTAACATGTAATCTATAGCTTGTTAAAGATTTATGTCCTCTTTAATGTCCTCGGCATGTAAATATCATTTAATGTTTGTAGATTTTAAACAGCCTAATACAAAGTGACCTCTTAAGCTTACCTTCACATGTCTCTCTGTCCTGTCTAAAGAGATAACCCAAAGGACATGTACAGGTGTAGCTGCCTGGAATATTCCGGCACAATCCATTATCACAGAGCAGCCTGTTTATCAGGCATTCATCAATATCTGCAGAGAGATTTAATTACAAGTCAATGAACACTATATAATCTAGAAATATGTAGATTATACATTTCAGAAACAAGAAAGAATATATAAATGTAGAATATGTTTTTAATTAATTGTGAATTGATATTAATAAATCAAATTATTTTATTTCTGTAAAAAAAAACATTTATACTACAGGTTCTGTAAAAAGAAAGGTTTTAACGACATCTACTTAATTGCACAAAATGTAAATACATTAAAACTTATAAGTACAAGTAACATACAAGTCATATACATAAAAATCATGTACAATTTGCTTAACATTTTACCAGGTTTTAGAATAGATGAATCTGTGATTAATCTGTGAAAGCAACCAATTTAAAGTAAATTTGTTGAATTTAAATAATAAAACACTGTAAATATTATTTTTCAAATTTACTCACTATGCAGTGAATGTTAATACAATTATACAACAAATTAAAGAAGTGAATGATATCTCCACCAAAACAGGCCCGTCCTTGCTGGTCAGTCTCAAAGCCCGTGTTGCAGATGCAGCGGTAGCTTCCTCTCAGATTCTCACATATTCCATTAGAACAGATATCAGGATCCAGTGCACACTCATTAATATCTGTAGGTATATCATCAGCTACAAAATTACTTCCACCAAACCAATCAATACTGTACGATTTTATATATTTGAGTAGTATGGATTACCTGTTCCATCAACTGAAAATCCAAGCCCACTTTGACACAAGGCATTAAACTCCACTGGAAATCAGAGGAAGAATAAGTGATCATTGTGATCAGGAAACAGGTCCCTGAATAATCCTGAGATAAAAAACTTATAGCAATGAATACACTGCAATGTTGTAAAATTGTCAGTTTAAATAGAATTATCTGTTATTTGTGTTAGAAATGTACATAATAAGCATTACGGATTACAAAAACACACACATTTGCTTGTTTGTTCATTCATTTATTATTTGATCCTGCATTCCTTTTTACTAACCAATTCATTTTGTCATCACAGTAATGTATCTGTACTACAAATTTTTACAAATAATCTATAAATAGAGTCACAATTTAAAACCATGCTAATACACATGCTTGCATATTTGTGGGAACTGAAAATCCATGCAAATACAAGAAGCTTGATGTGCTTTACTCTAATTAAGGGGTCTAGAATGTCTCAATTTTTCATCCAGCAACAGTCCTCACAGTCCACCAAATACACTTCTTCTAGGGTTGATGATTTTGTGTACCTGATACACTGGGGCCCCTTCTACTTACAGTTACAGTTTGCCAGACGCTGTTATCCAGAGCGACTTACATTTGGTCTCTTTTTCTTTGACAACTAAGCAATTGTGTTAGCCACTTTAGGCTACCAAAACAGAGTACATACGTTTATTGAGAATAAGTAACAAATCGGTTTTGTGAAACGACCCTTTGATGTTGATGGAAACAGCATTAAAGGGAACGCTGTGAACAGGAGTCGAACTTGTGAGGGGAAACCCCATTGGATTTTGAGTCCAACGCCTTAAACACTCAGCCATCAAAGCACACTATTTCAATTGGAGCTGGTTTTTAAGTGGGCTGTGGATTGATGGATTTGAGTAGTGTGTTTTATGAAGGATATAATAAATCAATATGAGGGTTTAAGTTACTGCATTTATTTGTTGAAGAATTTTAAAAGGCTCCACATATATTTAGGGTTTAACATCTTGGTTCCACATGTATGCTCTTCCTCACACGAGTCCTTTGTTGCATCCAATTGTCTACAACAGCTGATGATGACTCCCATGACCAAGGGAACATGAGTGGTTGATAGCCCACTATGCATTGAAAAGGGCTGAGCCTTGTGGATGAGTGCGTTCTGGGCATATTCAGCTCAGTGGATGAACTGTAACAGACCTGTACGACCTCAGGTATTGCTCTAATTCCTGATTTAATACATTGGGGCCCCCGTATGAGACAATGTCCTTTGGCATGGCAAAGGATTTGTTAAAGAGGTGCTTGGTGGCCTCCATGGATATGAGACCAGGATCTTAAAAGGATGGATAATGGTTGTAGGCAGTCACGTGTAGTCATGGGTTTTTGCCTCACCTGTAGACCAGATCACACATTTAATAGGGAACAACAAAATGAAAATCACGCACACTGACTCAAAACAAACGCAAACTATGAAACAGGTGATACTTTAAACATAGAAATACGGCAGAAGCAGATAAGCGCCTACAAACTTTTTTTTGTATGCGTATTTAAGCACAGACAATAATCCAAACAATAATCAAAAGCATCAAAAGTGGGAGGGGCATAGTCTAGTTCTTTACATAACCCCCCAGAAAAGAAATCCCACTATACAAAACAGAACAAATCTAACATATTCAAAGCACAAAAAAGAAGGACTGAGACTGAAATAGAGGATCTGGAAAACACAGCAGTCAGACCTGGAAAACAAACAGGTGCGAAACAGACAGACAGGCAGGAAGCACGCACAGAACAGACAGATAAAAGCACGCACAGAGAGGGATTGCGCACACAGAATCAGAAAGCATGCACAGAATCAACCAGATGTCCAGTGTGCACAGAAACAGGACAGAGAGTATGCACAGACAGGCAGATGAGAAACGCACAGAGCTAGACAAACAGGCCAACAGGCAGGTAGACACGGAAGCAAACATACAGACGAGGAACAGACCCAGGCAGACAAAACAGAACAACAAGGAAGGAAAGAAACAGGGATACAGTCGGGAACTAAATAAGACTGAAAAGGAAGAAGACAGAAACAGGGAAAAGACCAAAGACTTTAACAAGGAAAGAAACCAAAGCAAGAAATAGTGATTGGAAAAGTAACAAAACAGGAGCATAGACTGGAGCTGAAACAGAGACAAGCAGAAGTGGAGGCAGACAATAAGAGGGTCAGGAACAGAAACAAATGAAAAGATGAAAGGACGATAATAGAGACAAACCACCATCATGAGCAAAAACAGATTTAAGCATTGACCTAAACAGGAACTGAAGGCACAAAACAATTGAAACCAGATTATCAGACTGTGGCGGAGAGAAAGAGGAAAAGACAGGGACTGACAAAACAGACATACCGACAGGAGGTCCAGGACTATTTACATAACAAAACCATTCCAATAAAGGGGAACAGTCAGAGTTCAAAGTCTCTTTATCCAGTTGGTGGAGCCGTTCATAGCCTCCCGGGGCATGCCAAAACGGTTCACTTTCTGAACAATAACGAAATTTTAATCCTCTGAAACATAAGCTTCCACAGGCATAGTGGGGGCAGAAAGAATCTCCTCGTGATCGGCAGGGACAAAAGGCTCCACTGGCTTAACAGGTACAGGAGACTCCAAAGGCATGGCGGGGATATAAGGAGACACCACTGATGGGGCATGGTCGATATGGGTCACCCAGCTACCCTAGTTGACCCGAACTGAGTGTATGCTACGTGGGACCTCAGCCGTGGTCAACAGACAGGGGTAGCCTCAAACACCTCGACATAACCACTACAGTAGTCCGCACCTACATAATCCACAGGAGTACTGGACCTACACAACCTCTTTGCCTTCAGTAAGTAGTGTTCTTTACAGTTTCAGAGGTGAAGACACAGAGGAGCTGGTCCAGAAAATAACCTACATTCTCCTGTAAAAGAGGATTCAGGTTCCACTGGTCATCTACTGCACATAGTGCGCTGCCACATAAATGCATGAACACAAACGCACTTCTTGTGGGTTGTGGGGAAAGCATGTGGATATTGTAAAGAATAAATTTGGCATTGCCAGACTAATTTAGAGCATAGCACTAGGCTACTGTCAAACCTATCAGGGATCACCTCTGACGATGGCGTGGCTAATGCATACATTGATGGAGTGGGCAACACATGCTCTAAAAAGTCCAACTGCATGTGTCCCGATGGAGCCGTACTAGGCAGATTTTTCTGTAACACAATGTTAATAATGTGGACTGGATCCATGTTGCAGTCACGCACTTTTAATAAGGAGCGTACAAAGACAACAAAACGAAGACACTGACTCAAAACAAATGTGAACTGTGAAACTATGAACTATTTAAGCCCCGAAAATCTATACAGGCATGTATCCGTCCATAGTTTTTCAATAGAAAGAAAAACCTTGAGGCTGTAAAAGAGGTGAAAGGCCAGATAAATCTAATTGCTAAGGCTTCTTTTATGTCCTTCTCTTGGTCTCAGGCTGAGATAACTGTTGGAAAGAAGCTCGATAGCACAGTCACCTGGTCTGTGTGGTGGTAAATCGGAGCATTTGATTTTACAGAATACGTCCAGAAAATCATGATAATCTTTGGGGATGTCTGCAGTGCCCCCCTTAAAGCTATATTTAGTTTACATGGTAAGGCAGGGTATGGGTGAGGTGCGCTGAAGACAGTGGATGAAGACAGTGATTTTGGCAATAGGGAGTCCGTAAAATGTTGAACAAAGATATTGCAATATTATGAGATTGCAACCGTTGAAACCCCCAAATTAGAGAATTTTTGGGAGACTTTTTTGCAGCGGCGCCAGGTATGTTACAGTGGGAACATTCAAATGAGAGACTGCCATTTTGTTAATTAAGCTGAGGGCTGCCACAAATCAGCTAACCCTAACAACAGACAAGAAGCCAAAGTAATGTACAGGTAAGCACATGGCTCCTGAGACGCGAGTTTAGCGGCTCTGAGTTGCATGTGTTTAGAATCACACACTGTCTGTATACAGTTGCATGTGTTTAGAATCACACACTGTCTTTGAGCAAGACATCATCAATGTCTGAAACTGAATTGCATAATCTGTTGCTGATAACTGTCCTTGCCACAACATCAGTAGCTGATTGAAAATATGGTTATTGAACACATTGGGCAGTTGAGCAAAAAAGTGATTTATGGATGTGTTAATCTGCGGAACTGAATGACACACAGTATATGCACAGTCTAGCACTTTAAAAAAAGCACATTGGAGAGCCAGGGTGTACTGCTTGGCTCTCACCAATATGACCTCAAGCAGGTAAACCAAGCTCTAAAATCTAATTCCGATTCCCAATCTAGACTCAGCCTGCATTAATAAACTACAAAACTCAGTCCCTCCTCCTGCATCCTCTCCATTGCCCTCCACCAGTCCATTCATACTTTCTGAGCCTCGCCTACCTGCCCCCCCCCCACCACATGTTTGTGGTTCAGGAACGAGCTGCCTGTTTCTATCACAAGTTGCCTATGACTTGTTGCATGGTCATCCAGCTCCAGTCTTCAGTATTCCCCACTGGTTGGTCCAAGGTGACCTATATTATCACCTGGCTTACATGCAAGGCATGGGAATTGGCTACTACATTGTGGTATGTTAACGGCAACAAGTAGCAAGGTTTTGATCACCCCTATGCTGGACATTAAGCTGCCAGGAAGATTTATCAAGGTTGACACTCTTTAAAACTCTGCCATTATGTTCTGGACCCTGGCAGCATCATGTGGGTGGGACTGTGTCATGTGGCACCTTTTTTACCTTTTTTTTAAAACAAAGACCTCAAGGAGGAAATGATTTCTCAGAAGCTACCTGATCAGCTGCATGACATCATGGATCTCACCATATTGAGAGGTACAGAAGCCACACCCACAATGAGTTCAGTTTTCCCACACCTGAGCCCATGCAAGTGGACTGCATCTCCCTGATGCACCTATCTCAAGAAAAGGGCATGCTTCTACTGCAGCCAGATTGGAAATTGGCTGCAATTGAAACTGCCTGGTAAAAGGAAGGGTCCCCTAGTGAGCTTGAGCATCAACATCTTGCTTTGAGGTCTTTATTCTGCATGACAGATGCATTTTGTTGTCTTTGGAGCTGATCAGAACTTGTCACATGCCACTATGGCTCCCAACCTTGAGATCCCCACTGCACTGTCCTCTCACCGTTTAAGCTCTCAATGGCAGTCACCTCGAGTCCATTACTCATCATTACTCCAACAATCACAAAGAAAACCTCCTGTTATGAAGGGCTCTCATGCTCCTATTGTTTTGGGGTCCCTGGTTAACCCATCATAACCCCTGCATTGACTGTGTCAAGACCAACATCCTCGATTGGAGGTTGTCATTACTCTTAACATGCCTCAGTTTGGCCGCCAACAATGTTATTTCATTCTCTTCCAAGGAGGAGTTCTCAGATCTATCCAAGGTTCCTTCAGTGTACTCTGACATGCAGGTTGAAAACCAGAGCCGTTTCTCTCCCATCTTATTGCCTGTATGACTGTGCTATTGAGCTCCTTCTGGGTACCATGCCACCATGAGGCAAACCTGTAGATCTAGGTAGGCTTTTGTCTGGATCTGACACCAAAGCCATGGAAAAATACATCTCTGAGTCACTGGCAAAATTGTAAACCTTTGTGTACAATATAATACAATAAGCTTAAGAGAGTATTACAAGAGAAAAAAATGCAAATTCACTGTAACGTCTTACTCAGAGTCAGATCCATTGTGCGTTTACTCTTTTATTAAATAACTAAATATATACAAAACTGAGACCAACGCAAACACGAGAATAGACTTCGGTAACGAAACAAAACAAAAACTAAGAAGTACTGGCGAAATAAACTTGAATGTCCACGGCGGGAACCACAGTACTTAACTTAGACGAAAGTGTCACACACACAGTTCCAAGTCGTTCAAAACGCCCTGCTGATGCAGCGGCTGAAGTCTATAAAGGAAAGTAGAAACAATAACCCACGACACGCTTACCGGCGTGTCGCTTTAAATAATGTGGCATCGCCCTGGAGCCATTTTGTTTCCAAGACGACGACGCTACGGAAAGGGGCGTGGCACAGCCAGCTTCCTTACATTAGCCCCCCACACAAGGACACTTCCTGGCGTCCAAAACAAACAAAAACACCAAAGGAAACCCCCGAAGGCCACGGAGATGCCCCCGAAGGCCACGGAGGGGCCCCCAAAGGGAAGCAAGAGAGGCCTGCAGGGACCCGAGAAAGCTTTGTAATGGCCAAAGAGGCCCGAGAAAGCTCAGAAACGGCCGAAGTGGCCCTAGAAAGCTCAGTAACGGCCGGAGAGGCCCGAGAAAGCTCAGAAACGGCCAAAGAGGCACGAGAAAGCTCAGAAACGGCCAAAGAGGCCCGAGAAAGCTCAGACACAGCCAAAGAGGACAGAGAAAGCTCAGAAACGACTAAAGAGGACCGAGAAAGCTCAGTAACAGCCAAAGAGGACCGAGAAAGCTCAGAAACGGCCGAAGTGGCCCTAGAAAGCTCGGAAACGGCCGGAGAGGCCCGAGAAAGCTCAGAAACAGCCAAAGAAGCCCGAGAAAGCTCAGAAACGGCCAAAGAGGCCCGAGAAAGCTCAGAAACGGCCAAAGAGGCCCGAGAAAGCTCAGACACGGCCAAAGAGGACAGAGAAAGCTCAGAAACGGCTAAAGAGGACCGAGAAAGCTCAGTAACAGCCAAAGAGGACGGAGAAAGCTCAGATACGGCCAAAGAGGCCCGAGAAATCTCAGAAACGGCCAAAGAGGCCCGAGAAAGCTCAGTTAGGGCTGAAGGGGCCCGAGGGGACTCAGTAGGGGCAAAAATAGGCACAGGGGGGACAAAGAACACATAAGACAACACAGGGGACACCACAGACACAGTCATTAGTTCGTGTGCTGAAGAGGGCAGCGACAATGGCTCCGTCTCTGTGACGGACAAAGACTCTGTGATGGACAAAGACTCTGTGACGGACAAAGACTCTGTGACGGACAAAGACTCTGTGACGGACAAAGACTCTGTGACGGACAAAGACTCTGTGACGGACAAAGACTCTGTGACTGACGAAGGCGAAGATACTGTCACAGGTGGAGACACAGGCGGAGACATAGGCGAAGACATAGGCGAAGACACTTGTGGGAGCTCGTAAGTGGGCTCTAGCTGGAGCTCGTGTGCAGGCGCTGGCTGGAGCTCATGGGCAGGTGCTGGCTGGAGCTCGTGTGCAGGCGCTGTCTTCGGGGACAACTTTATTAGGGTAACCTCTTCATAGCTTCTAACGCCCTTCCCTCCAAACGCAAAAAAATAAACGAACACTTCTGGCGTGAGGAGGTAAAGGCGTGAGCGTGACCCAAAAAATAATTTTGCCATTGTGCTACAAAACGGGGACACCGTTTGGGATCTCAGTTATCTTTACCCGGTGCTTCAGCAGGCGAAGGCGGGGCTAACACATGCAAGCGCAGTGGAGCTGGCGGGGGGTTTAGCGCAGCGAGAAATATTCATATTCTATTTTTAATACTTAAAATTAACAAGTATTAAGAGTAATTAACAAGATATAAACACAGTGAAAAATGTTTTGCTGCATTTTTCAACTTCAATTGTTACAATCAATATTGTATTGATTGTAATATCAATACAATATTTTAGAAATAAAAATAGCCATGCATCTCACTCACAAAGCAAACACATTGTCTTTGTCTTGCCTTGTCTATCATTCTTTTGACATTTCTATATTTTAAACTGTAGATATACCAGTACTAAAGACAACCCAGCCATTAGGGTTGCACAAGCCAGTGCATTCTTAGTGCCGGTCCCAAGCCCGGATAAATGGGGAGGGTTG
>JAOTRA010053718.1:0-18253 GCA_026260255.1 Pseudolaguvia tuberculata | reverse complement strand
TGTGTGTGTGTGTGTGTGTGTGTGTGTGTGTGTGTGTGTGTGTGTGTGTGTGTGTGTGTGTGTGTGTGTGGTTTTTAAGCATTAGGTATATGGCCTGACCTTTACTCTAATTTTTTCCTCCTTCTGATACACATGCCATAGAAGCTGAAACTACACTGCCAGTGGTCTGTCTTTTAGAGGCATCAAAGAGGATTTCAGAAAAGCCTGTTTTTTATTACGCGGCGACGTGCACTGCAAACACACCCAGAAACCCTGAATATAGCCATCCTATATTCACAAACTTCTGAAAATCCTGCTGAAATGGGCGTGTGACACCCTGCCCACAACGGCATGTGTGTGCACTGTTTATAAATGGCTACAATATTTGCTCCTGTTATGCCCAGAATGGCTTGAATTCTAGAACATTATATATATATATAATGTGCGCCTAGAGGGTGGCCTGTTAGTGGCGACGAGTGCACTGTTTCTGTATCTTAGCTTAAATCTGTATCAGAGAACATAGAGGGATGTGTCCTGCTGAGTAGATCAGGAACTGGAGAACAGATTTATGCAATAATAAGTGTTGTATGCACAAAACAAGAACACGAATCGGGTCATATAAGACATAGAATATCTGTCAAAGATATTAAGTAATCATTTAAACTAAGTATCGGTTTATGGGCCAATATTATACTGGTAAAAATACTCTGACAAGATATCTTGTGACGTAATTGAAAAAACTTTCAGTTAGGAAATACTCCAGCAGCTCAGCAATATGGAAATACACTTCACTATATTGGCAAAGGTTTGTGGTCACCTAAGCATCACAAACACATGTAATTTCAAACATTTTATTCTTGTTTAATTCTCATATTCCTATTGGATGAAGCCCCAGTCTTCTAGTAAGACCTTCTACTCCAATTTGAATCTTAAATGTGAGATATCTCTTCATTCAGCTCCAATAGTATTAGATCAGAGATCAGACACTAATCAAGGTTCAAAGTGTCATGTGTACAGTGAAGGAAACAGCTTTCCCTGTACAATGAAATTCTTACTTTGTTGTCCACCAAAAATGTAAGAAAGGTAAGAAATTAAAGGGCATAAAATAAAAGTTAAGTGAAATAAATAAAAGTGCAAGTTGTGTTACATATGAATTATGTGCAATATATAATGGTGGCTCAATGGTTAAGGTGCTAATTGGTTGACTAGGAAGACCTTGGGTAGGAAGACTTTGGCTCAAGTCCGCCACTGTTGGGTCCTGTTGGCCCCGTAAAATCCTTAACCCTTCCTGCTCCAGGGGCGCTGTACAATAGCTGACTCTGCGCTCTGATCCCCAACTTACTAAGACGGGATATGCAAAAAAAGTATTACCCTCATGGGATCAATAAAGTATATCAAACATAAAAGGTTTTGCAGAGAATGGATGAAATTGTGCACAAGAATATCAAGATGTTGACAGTGTGCTACCAACGCCGCTATTAAATACGAATTTGTAGTTGAACAGGAATAAATAACAGTAGTAGTGTAGAGACAGTAGTGCAACAATCAGAGTGTGCGAGGGTGCAGTCTATTGTTACAGACTCCTGTCAGCTGTTGAGGAGTCTGATGGCAGCTGGAAAGAAAGAGTTCATCAGTCTCGTGGTCCTGCACTTCACACTCCTGTACCTCCTGCCCGAGTCATTGTTGTGGGTGTGAGGGACTTTTTATGAAGGAGGTTGCTCTCCTATGGACTCTGTGATGGTAGATGTTCTGCAGGAAGGGCAGAGGAGTCCTGGTGATCTTAGACGAAGTTTTCACCACTTTCTGCAGGCATTTGCGGTCCATTACGGTGGAGCTGTCGTACGACACTGTAATGCAGACTCAACAGCGCAGCTGTAGAAGTTGCTGAGGTTCTTTAGTGACATTCCAAACCTCCTCAGCCTCCTCACGAAGTAGAGCCGCTGCTGAGCTTTCTTGTGTGGTGTTAAGTGTCAAGGTGAGGTCCTGGCTGATATGGACCACCAGATATTTATAACTGCTCACCCTCTCCACTTCCTGTCCTCGGATAAGTCGTAGCTGATGAGAGCTCCTCTCCTTGCTCATGTCCACTATCATCTCCTTGATTAATGTCAGGTAAAGAGGTCTGGGGTGGGTCAGTCGCCATTTCAGTTCACCCCGAAAGAGTTCAGTGGTGGTAAGATCAGGACTTTGTGGTTTTTGTCCTCAGGGTTATGTTATGCTGGAACAGTGTTAAGAGTTACTTAGTTGGAAGGAATAATGTAATTCTACAACATACAAAAACATTCTAGACCAACTGTGGGCTTCTATATTTGTAGCAACAGTTTAGAGAGGAACCATATATGCATCTGATAGGCAGTATAGTGTTTTTCTTAATTAATGAAGACAACTCACACATGACAGGCTACAAAAAAATTTGTTCTGTAAAAATGAGGGCTTATCTGATAAGCCCTGACATCTGGAATGAAAACACAAAAGTGAGAGAGAATTTACATTAGTACTTGCCAAATAACCATGCAGCAAACCTCTGCAGGAAGAGAGAAACTGGAGTACCTGAGAGTATATCGGTGTATCCCTGCTTTAAACTTTCTCTGGAAAGTCTGGTGTCTAAAAACACATACATTTGGTTAATTGTTGATTCTAATTTGCTCATAGGAGTGAATGTGTGTGGTTGGTATGTATGTGTGGTCCAGAGATGGACTTGCAACCTGTGCAGGGTGTACTCCTGCCTTTCAACCTTCTTCTTCTCCTTCTCCTTTCGGCTGCTCCCGTTAGGGGTCGCCACAGCGGATCACTCTTCTCCACACTACCCTGTTCGCTACATCTGCCTCTTTCACCCCAACTACCTGCATATCTTCCCTCACCACATCCATAAACCTCCTCTTTGGTCTTCATCTTTTCCTCCTACCCGGGACCTCCATCCTCAGCATTCTCCTACCAATATACTGCACATGTCCCTCCTCTGCACATGTCCAAACCATCTCAACCTAGCCTCCCTCACCTTGTCTCCAAAACATCCTGCATGCGCCGTCCCTCTAATAAACTCATTTCTAATCCTGTCCATCCTCGTCACCCCCAATTAAAATCTCAGCATCCTCAACTCTGCCTTCAGCTCCGCCTCCTGTCTTTTTGACAACACCCTGCCTTTCAACCTAAATGCACAAAATTAATTAAATAACTGACCATCCGATGATTATAACCATGTGTTTTTTCAGCATAATATTCCTGACTAATCTCAATCCTACTCCTGGAACAATTTCAATATGCCTGGAAAATCTTTTTTCCTCCAGCCACAATAATATTAGTGATGTTGGGTGAGGGAATCTGAGGTTCTGTCAATGCTCCAGTTTATCCCAGATATACGGTTGAAGCCAGGGCTTTGTGCAGTTGGGGGTTTTTTTCTACAAAAACCATAACATAGCATTTCTTTATTAAACTCAGGGGGTTTATGCACAGGAGAGTTGTCGGGCTGGAACAACGTTGGAGTCTCTTACTTTCAGTGCAGGAAACATTTCAACGTTCTAGACCTCTGTGTGTTTCCAACTTTGTAGTAACAGGTTGTGGAATACGCACTTATTTGTGTTTGGTGCACTGCTGTCTTCACTACACTACCACTGTTATTTATTCCTGTTCAATTACACATGGTGGTGGTAGCACACTGTCAACATCTTGATAGTCTTGTGCACAATTTCATTCATTCTCTGCTAAACTTGCACATCATTCATATGTAACACAACTTGCACTTTTGTTTATTTGAATTTACCCTTATTTTATGCCCTTTATTTCTTACTTTTCTTTCTTTCTTTCTTTTTTTTTTTTTTTTTTTACCTTTAAATGATTTTGTATCTCTACTTTTGGCATTCGGTGTGGACAGCTAAATAAGAATTTCATTGTACTGGGAAATCTGTTTTCTTTACTGTGCACAAGACAATTAAAAATTTGAACCTTGAAGAGTCCATTATGGTCAACCCACGTCTACTGAAAAGACAGTTTACTTAAAGGGAAATGACATGCTATGTGAAAGACATGTGTTCTCTTTGTACAGACTGTAAAACAGGTCAACTTTGACCTGTGGAAGCCAAAAGCAGCTATTTTTTAAGCCAAAGCAAAATCTGTGGTCTCTGTTCAGTAAAGTATCGAAGGCACCGCTTATTATTAAGCATCCATCATCCCAGACTTTTTTTGTTGTTGTTGCTTAGTGCACATCTGCAAAATAATAGCAAAATAAATCAATAAAAGCGCATCTACTGAGTTGACTCATCTACTGATTAACGATACTTCTGCTTTTTATGTCTGCATGTTTCAAATGTTCTAATATCTGTGTTGGAACCTCTGTGCTTCTTATTAGTATTACTGACTAGAGAGAAACCGGTGTTTGTTCTATTTCAGGCGTAATGAGGAACCAGCCAAGGACAGAATCTGATCCTGTGGAGGAAAGACTTCGTATCCAGATTGAAGAGGAAAAGAAAATGTAAGTACTGATTGATGTAGAGGGCGGCACAATGATTAGCATGGTGGCCTTACAGTAAGAAGGTCCCAGGTTCGATACTCGTTCAAGAGTTTTTTCTGTGTGGAGTTTACATATTCTCATCGCGCTTGCGTAGGTTTTCTCTTGGTACTTTGGTTTCCTCTCACAGTCCACAAACATGTACATTAGGTTGATCAGCGACTCTAATGTTGCCCATGGGAGTAAGGGTCTATGCGTGACAATGTGATGGACTGGTGACCTGTCCAGGGTGTACTTTTGTCTTTTTGTATGTAAATTGAGATAGGCTTAAGCAGACCCTTTTGACCCCTTGGCGACCTGTCCAGGGTGTAATAATAAGAAGATGAATGAATGAATGAATGAATGAATGAAGTGTTAAGTGAAGTCTAAATATCATTGTTTTTTTTAATTATAGTTATAAAAACACCTTTGAACGTTTAAAAGCCTTGAAGACCGAAATCGAGCATCTCCAGCACTTGCATCAGCGTTCAAAAATCAAGCAGCAGAAGGACTTCCAGGACTGGTGGACCCAGGAGGCTGAGAGAATACAGGTTTCTCTATTAAGTTCTGTTGAATAAAAGCAAGAGCACATCTGTCACCCAAGCCCAGGTTGCTTCCAGACAACTGATTCTGTACAGACTTTTCTCATATCCACTGCACATTATCAATGTTATACAGCTACAACATCTGACCAGCAGACCGAGCTGGCTAATCCGTTTTCAGCTTGTCAATAGCAAATAGAAATGATCTATGCGGACACACAGACAGCTGTGCAGCATTGCTTGGTCCTTGAAACTTTCCAGAGGAAATGACTTGTCTTTCATATTAACTTTGGATGTTCTGGTTTGAGTTTTCTCATTAGAGTCGAGGTTGAGCACACTGGATTTTCAGTCTTGCTGTAGTGAACAAACAAGCTGTTATTAATTGAGTGGAAACATCATTGTTGGTGTAGGGTATCGTTTGGCGAATATTTTCTTGGGAACAGGAAACTACAACTTTAATGCTAAAACACGTAATTGTTTTATTCTGCCAAATTGCTGAAAGTTCTGCTTTAAAGTTATAACAGACCAGTAGAAAATCATTTTCAAAGTTATGATGATTTTAAGGCTTTTATTAACTGTCATTAGTCCTTAGGTTTTATGTAATTAAACATAGGACAGGGCGGTGCGGTGGCGTAGTGCTTAGCGCAGTCACCCCAGAACCAGGTCTCGGGTTCAGTTGTCGGGCAAGAGAATCTTTCTGTGGGAGTTTGCATGTAATGAAGTCACTCATATTGTATTTGTGTGTGTGTGTGTGTGTGTGTGTGTGTGTGTGTGTGTGTGTGTGTGTGTATGTGATTTTGCAGCAGATTCAGTACTTAGAAAGGCCAAAAACAAGACGGAACCATGACATCTTTTCACCTACATCCAGGTAAGACATATACATATACAACTATATATCTCAGCAATAAAAAATCATTCAAGACATTTAAACTCTGCGTTAGTAGAAGATAAGCAGTGATGATTCATTCATTCATTCATCTTGTTCGATAAGAACCCCAGAATTGGGGAGTAAACGGGTAAGAAGATGAATGAATGAATGATACTCAGATGCACATCCTATCCAAGTTGTTCTTATAACTGTCATCGGTTCCTCTTTGTTCTTAAAGATATTTCGGCTTGAACATGTGCGGTTGGGTTTTTTTTATTCTCTTGCTTTCAAAGATGATTGTGAAATATGCTTCAGGTTCATGTGCCCTATGAAACACTTGGATTAGAGAAGATAGTAAAGCCCTGTAGGGTACACTTAAAACTGCATCCAGCCATTTTATCAGCAGCCACATCATCAATAAATACCAGAGAGACTTAAGACATAAGATGAGGTGATGTGCTTCATCATGAGCAGTTTCTTCGGTTGTCAATTTTTTCATCTTTCCATTATTCTTGTACTGATTTTTGTTTCTTCCGTAGCTAGGATGATGTTTGATTGGTTAGGATGAACTTATTGTCTTAACAGTATTGGCAAACCCTAGGACAATGTTAGAACCACATAATTCTATTAATCATATACATTATTCATTCATTAATTTAATCATCCTGTCATTCATTCATTTTTCAAACGCGCTTATTGAATTCTTGGCAACCAGTCTATTTCAGGGCCACACACAAACAACAACCACTCACACTCACTCCTATGAGTAATTTAGAGGAAATCAATTAACCTTATGTACATACTTTTGGACTATGGGAGGAAACTGGAAAACCCAGAGAAAAACCACACAAACCCAGAACAACATGCAAACTCCGCACAGAAAGGTTCCTTGCCCAGGAATCGAACCCGACACCCTCTTCAACCGTGCTAACCACTACATCACCCCGCTGCTCTCATACACATTGTAGACATTACGATTTTACAACATACCCAGAGTTCTAGTGTGTGATGTCAGGCATCTATAAACTCGACAAGGTTCATATATAAAAAAAAATAGTCAAGATGTTTTGAACCCGGTGCCTTTACTCTGATGGAAGTCTTCTCTGATCTGTCACTTGTGTTGCCATATATTGTTGTAAATGTCTTTTTACAGAACAAAAATTTATTTCATTTCTTCACCTTATGCTTTCACCATATGCCATGGCAGATAGGCAGAGGTGGGCTTGAACCCAGGTCTTTCTGGTCTTCCAATCAACCATTCGAGCCAGCACTACCTACCCCTGTGAACTTGGCTAACCGGAAAAAGATATATTCTATTATAGACTTTCTGTTGTTCCTGAATTGACCAAAAGTGAACATACGAGACTTATATTGATTTATCTATATTTATATTGTTGGGCTGAGAAAAGAAAGACCAGGGTTCAATACCCAGCTCTTCCAAGCAACCGTTGCGGACCATTGAGGAAGGCCCTTAACTCCCAATTGCTATCAATGACACGAACGATTACTTCAGTAATATCCTTCTGAGCAACATATTAACCTGATTCAGATGGAAATAACTTAAATGAAACTAAAATAAAAACTAAAAATTAAAAAGCTAGGCCTATCAGTTCTTTTATGATGTTTAATACACTGGAGTTTTTTTTTTTGTTTTTTTTGTTGCAATGACCACTAATCACCTTTGAGACACTAAACTCAGACACTGAGGTAACGTTTTCCTTCCCTGTGTACTAAACTGTTAACTTTAATGAGAACAGCTCATTCTCGGTTATACATTCTAATAGGAAAATAATTTTTCTAATGATGATTAATACTTTTATTTTAAAATTCCAGATTATTTCATGACCAACACATCACTAATCAAGAATGTGCCACTACATACCAGCCTCCTCCACCCACCCCAGAGCTCAGGTAAGACAATAATCAAGTGCACACAAGTCAAGAATGGGCATTTTAGAACCGTTTCGAACTTCCATTTCATGACAAAATGGACACAGTAATTTTTTTGCTTTGGTTAGTCTGTTCTTTAGCAGCTAGAGATTATTTTGCTGCCAAGCATAATCACAGTGAGGAATGTGGAATATTGCTTTGGTAAGAACAAATATGTCCAACTCATACAAATGGTTTTAATTCTAGAGGGAAAAATAATACCTGATCACACGAAATCAGCAGCAGTGTCCTCTAAATGCCCCGTGCTAGAAAGATTTTATTATTTAAAAGGGACATGAACAGATACAGTAATGCAGCTCAAATTCTTCTGCTAGATTGAGCAATATTTATTTGGTGCTCCAGAGAAAACCATATCTTTTATCGGTTTACCCCAAAATGAGGGGACTGGCAACATCATTTGTCTGTGCTTTTTTTGTATAATTAGTTCTTTTTTAAAGTACAGTATTTATTCTGAATTCTTATTTGTTCACATTGTTTACTTTTCAGAAGCTTGCCGTTTGCTGGTCCTGTCTCAGCATCGATCCCACTGACTGGAGAACAGCAGACTGATGCAGATATATTGGCCTTCATCAAAGCCAGACAGAACCTGCTGATCAGAACAGGTCTCTCATTCACACCATGAACAAACTGAAACTAAAAGCAATAGAATGCAAAGAGTTTAATATTTACAGCAAGTTTTATTGAACAGGTTAATAGACTAATTATTCTAATTAATCTACAGCCTTAGAGACTTTCACACTAAAATACATATTTTTCCCAAAATGAATATACAGGGGCGGCGCGGTGGCGTAGTGCATAGCACAGTAGCCTCAAAACAAGAAGGTGCCGGTTTCAAATCCCGGGCCGGGATCTTTTTGTGCGGAGTTTGCATGTTCCCCCTGCGGGTTTCCTCCGGGTGTTCCGGTTTCCTCCCACAGTCCAAAAGCATGCAGTTGATGTGGATTGGTGATTCTAAATTGTCCATAGGTGTGAATGTGTGTGAATGGTCTACGTGTTGCCCTGAGATGAACTGGCGACCCGTCCAGGGTGTACCCCCGCCTCTCGCCCTATGTGTGCTGGGATAGGCGCTCAGACCCCCGTGACCCCGGATTGGGGAATAAGCGGGTAAGAAGATGAATGAATACAGTACATGTTTTGGAAAACTAATACCAAAGCTTAGCGGAACTAAAGATCCCCCCCCCCACCCCCGTTATATGTTAAGCGCCTCCCTCAGGGACCCAGGAGTGGTAGCATGTTAGTGCTGTGATTTAAGGCTCTCAGCAGGTCCAACACCTTAACCAGTAAGCTATTACTACCCACCATGGTGTAAATGAAGTAACACCTTTAGTGTAGGTAGTTTGTTGCTGTTTGGTTTTACGGAAAATAAGCCTGGATTTTATAATAGGTAATAAAATAAGATAAGGTAAGATAATAGGTTTGCTACCTAAATCTAGAGTTAATAGGATTTTGCTGTTTATTTGTGGTTCTGCTGTCTAGCTGTTGTGACCGAGTTAAAGATGCTGAAAGTAAGTGGATTTGATGACTTTGTCAGCATGTGGTTAGTTTTGCTTATGTCATGGTGCAAATTTCAATGAGAATGAGAATAGAAATGCTTAGAGAATTGAAACACTTAAATGGGAAATGGTAACTGTAAGATAGGAGTTCGTTTTCCAGTAGTACCAAGCCGCTACTGCTGAGCCCCTGAACAATATCCTCCAATAGCTCATAGCTTATAAGAGATAAATGTCAGTCGCTCTGCCAAATCCTGTCAATTTGACCAAAACCATAAATGGTTTTACTGACTTAGGTAGTACTAGTCTTGCAAATAAGATAAACTTGTTAAGCTCTGGTCTACTGTAAGCAGATGGTTTAGATACTTGAATGCTGTTAGGGTTGGTTTGGTAGAGTTATAATGCCAATGTTAGAAATATTTGTTGCTTGTGCTGGTGGTGTTAAGTTTTCTAACATGATTTGAGATGGTACCATAGTAAAACACGTTTGTGCTGCTGGAAAAGTTAGTATGTTACAAGTGGTTGGGTCTAGGGTCTGAGGCACTAGTACGCCTCCAAAATGAGCTTCACTAGAGCCTGTGAGGTTTGACCCTTGTGGAAGTACTGGAAGTAATTGTAGTACAGTAGCAGTAAAGATGCTTGGGTTTGCAGGGACTATGCTTGGATTTGCTGCTTGAGATGTAAGTGTTAGGCCAGCATTGGGTTGGTCTGTGGAATGATTGGTTTGTACTTTCATGTATACGGGTTTTACTTGAGGATGTGAGGAATTAAGGGCTGTAATAAGTGTTATTTGAGAGGGAATTGTTGAAGTAGTTGTTATAATAATATAATAGGCTTGAATTCGCGGTTGTAGATCGTTTAGCCTGTTTCATAAAATTTGATTTGTTTTCTTGTTCTTTAGATATTGTTCCGTTTTCTTGTTGTTTAGATTTATTATCCAGTTTCTCACGTTTAGGTTTAGATACACCATAGAATTTATATCTTGTCATTGGATCTTCAAGAAATGCTTTTGAATGAGAAGCAAAAACATACATGTATACTGGAATGAAATATACATTTTAGTATACACAGAATGTATACTAAAAATATATACTGGAATGGCGTAAAAGTATGGAATCTATTATTTCCCTAATTTACAGATAATATATGACTGCAATCCTTACTAACAATAATAACAGTATGTCTGCTCATAGGTTTTCCCATGTTCATGTTTAGGAGGCAAAAATCACATACCATTGTCTTCCATGAAATATTCGTCTTCACTTTCACTCTCGTTGATCTCCTCTAAAAATGTCTTTTATTTGTATTTGTTTTGTCAATTCAACAAAAAAATATTTGTAACTGATTATGTCATTAGGAAAATACATACCAGGTAATTGAATGGCATCCAACGAATGTTTAAGTATGTCAGCTTCCTTCACCTTTTCTATACGAGGCCTGGCTTCACTTTGTCTGTAGTATTCTTTCTGCAGACTTATATCATGGCCGATGAACTTAGAAAGCTTTTGTAACTCGTGGTTCTTGAAGGTGAGGAACTGGGTGAGTGTAGAAATTTGTCTGCTAAATTTAATGGAGGTCAGATTAGAAGGATTCATAGCACCACACACTCTGGCAAAGATTCTCAGGGCGTTTTCTACTCTGTAGGAATTGTTGCTTTTGGGTTGCCCAAACACAAATTTGTTGCTTTTCAAGACGCTGTATCGTTCTCCTATTTCAATCAGTAGCAAAAGCACCATGATCATGTCTGGAGTTAAAATAATTGGAACCAGTGTTCCAACTTTTTGTCGCACCATCATTTTGCAGTAATCCGCACAAAACACTTTCTCCAATTCTGACAGAAGTTCTGAGATTTCAGAAGGATTAATTTGGTTTCTTTCCTGGAAGCTTTTAATGGTCATCTGTGAGACTTCTCCATGTCTACGATTAAACAGCAGGATTTGTGCCAGGGTGACTTTGCAGAGTTCTGCGTACTCCTCTTCATTGCACATTGTGCAGCTGTCTCCAGATAGCAGCGAAGTTTCCTTACGTTGTCGATAAACGGTAATAGCAAAAACTTGCCTATGGGGATACTACTTCACGTACAGAAAAGTCTGATTTCGCATTATTAGGGAGCTCTGTAAATGTGCAAGTCGCCTGTATTAGAACTCTGTCTTTGACTTTCTGTGCAGTCAACACGCAATACTTCCTCAAAGCCAATTCAATTTGGCGTGCAAGGCTGGCTATTGCATAGCTTTGACTGTTTCATTGATTATTGGAAAGCTGGATAGTTTTATAGCTTCGGCGAGGTTTCTTATTGCACTTTGGATCAAGAACATTCCAAGACATCTAATAGTCCGTCTTATAAAGGCGTGTTTTTCTTTGCTGTTGCCCTTTTTGTCAAAGGAATCTTGTGCTTTAATACGTACTCATGATTTCTGATCAGTTGTGCAACTTCATCCTGATGCATAGCGCAAAGCATTTTCTTTACGTCTTCGGAAAGGTTTTGTAAATGTGGGCATTTTGATAAAGCCGCCAGACCTAAAACAGATCTTGAGGTCCTTGGTGCATCTTTTTCAGGGTTTGATGTGCAGCGTCCGTGAATACAGACCTTTACAGTACATGCAGTATTCAAACTGCTGTGTGTCAATATTAGGTTTTGTTGTTTGTTTTGCCTTTATCAGCCCGAAGCCTGTAGTAAGGACAGAGTTATTATGTTTGGAAATTTCCTCTATTCCTCAGTACCTCGAGGATGTGTGACCTCTATTTTTTATTAAACTCTTTTGTAGTTTAAAGGCAGCAGCGATCTCAATATTGTCTTTTATGTGCGTCTTTAAATGCCTTGATATTTTACTACAGCCCTTTCCACAAACAAAACAGAAGCTTTGTAGCCTGTGTCATTAAATTATTTTGAATGAATGGCGTTGCTTGTTCTTCTACTTTCTTTGAGGTGACTGCGGTTTTAACCTTCTTTTCAAGTGTCAGAGTCATCATCCAATTCTGTGAGTCGGGGATGTATTCTTCATCTGATGAAACCATTTCATCATTACTCTCCTGATTACCAAGTTCTGAATCTTGATTGGCTTCAGATGACTAAGGAAATAAAAGGAATTTTGTTTCAAAAGTGTTTATCTTACCCGCTTATTCTCTAATTCGGGGGCATGGGGGTCTGCTGGTGCCTATCCCAGCACACATAGGGCGAGAGGCAGGGGTACACCCTAGACGGGTCGTCAGTCCATCTCAGGGCAACACAGACAGATAACCACACACACACACACACACACACACACACACACACACACACACACACACATTCACTCCTATAGACAATTTAGAATCACCAATCGACATAATCTGCATGTCTTTGGACTGTGGGAGGAAACCGGGGTACCCAGATGAAGAACAATGAAGAACGGGTAGAACATGCAAACTTTGCACAGAAAGATCCCCGGCCGGGGAATCAAACCCGGGTCATTTCTTGTTGTGAGACGAACACGAAACAACTACAACACCGCGCCGCCCAAAAAATTTTGATATTTATATTAATTATGTTATGTTATATTATATTATATTACTAGGATAGGTTCCAGCAGACCCTGAATTAGGGAATAAGCGGGTAAGAAGATGAATGAATGATTGAGTGAATGAATTAATAAATATAAATCAGTTTAAAGCGTAATTTAGATGTATCTATACCGTACCCTGCAAAAAAGCTATAGTTAATTGTATCAATACTTTTCCATGGCCCAAACGTATACATCAACAGCCCTGACAATAATAATTTAAATGCTCATGAAAAGTTTTTTGCACAAATCTGTACAACCTCCACCAGTTGAAATGATTCACAAAAATGGCATTACCACCTATAGTATAAATAGTGTAAAAAGGTTTAAATGGTAAAAATGCATTTTATATAGCCTATGTTGCACCTCATCAAATCATTATTAGTGTTAAATATTTGCCCACAATGGAGAACATCTGAATGATTTCTTTTTTAAACATGAGCTTAATGTGTATTGTATAAACATTTTACATAAGCAGTTTTGTAAAACGACAATGATGAATTAATCATATCTGTGCATCATTACTGCACTGCTGTAAATACACTAATCATTTATACACCCCCTTGTGGCCGATCTATGTATTTGACAACTCACAGATTAAGTTTAGACTTTTCAGGTGTACACAATCAATAACATTACTGAAATAATATTATATATAAAGAATGGATATTATAATATTTTTATATTCATTGTTATAAATATATATACGGTTAGAATTAAAAAAACTAATTTTATACATGAACATAGTTATATTTACATGTGCAGTAGACGTTAGACCAGATTGTTCTTCACATTGTTGAGTATCAGGCTGCTGCTGTTCTAAAGTTTTCTGTAAAATGGGAAATCTTTACATTTAGAAAGATTGAAAGAAACTCAGGAAATGCTCTTAAAATATATCTAAATGACACAAGTCATTCTTTAGAATGCAAATACTTCTAACTATGATTATAACTTCATCCCTACCTGTGAAGCTGCTATTGGACACGTTCTCTATATGTGTCTATATGTGTTTGTTGCTGTTCCAAGATCTGCGGTAAGACATAGAAATAAAGTTTTAAATGCACTTCAGTTCCAAAACAATGCAAAAAACCTGCATAAAACTTTAGCTTTAGAATTAGAATCAGTTTATTGAGCAAACAGTAACCTTTTCTACCCTGTCGTTACACTCCATCCCTTTGATCAAATCATTCATCTGAAACACAACACACTTATCTTATTGATCATTCCTCCATCACTAATCAAAAATGTTTAAACTGCAAACTGTGTCACTCACTCCATCATTTTTACCTTATTAGTCAACTGCAACCCAATAGAACGGTATTTCATTTGGGAAAGACCATGTTTGTACTGTTATATTGATCAGTATCTATTCTTTTTTGTGACATCTTTTCTTCAAATTAAGTGCAAGTACAGCTTCATATCAAACCTGATTTGTTAGCCCGAGATTTAGACGCTTATTCTGACTTTATCACTTAGCGCTGCTGGATGTTACAAACAAATGAAAACAGATTCAAAGCAATTTAGAAATGAAGTGTCATGTTTGACACATTGGAATCTCACCTGTTCATTCACAGTAGGTGTGACTTCAATACACAGAGGTGGATTTGTCTCATTGTCACACGGCAGCTATAAAATAATTGGAAAAACCTTAGAAATCAAAGTGCTGTACTTATTATACACAACGTGTGACCAGGGCTTTAAGGCCTTATGTGAATCTCATGAGTTTCACTTTTCATTTTTAATCAACAAAGTCTTTAAAAAGTTGGAGCAAGTGGAAGAAAAGAAAAGCATGCAAAAAGTAGAATTGTCAAGTGCTGCCCCCTGCAGCCTTTGCAGTGTGTAAAAAAGGGAGTGTGGAGATAAATTAATACATGCTGTTGGGAAGGGTATCCAGCGTAAAACCCCGCCAAGTCGAATGTGCGGATCACAGGAGTGATCCGCTGTGGCGACCCCTAACGGGAGCAGCCGAAAGGGGTAAAAAAATATATACTGTCTTTCTACCTGTGTAGAAGACACTGGATACGACTGTTCTTTCGCACATGGTTCACCACCGTTGCTGTTCCAAAATCTGTTTTAAAATAATGCAACATAAACCTTGATTCAATACATGGAGCAGAATAAAACAGTAACATTTCTAACTTAATTCCTTTGAGGGATTGCGATTAGGTAATTCAAGTAAACAGTAACCTTTTCTGCCTCTTCAAGACACTCTGTCTCTCTCACATCATCAGTCATCTACAACACAACATTTCATATTGATCATTTCATTATAAAATAAAAGCAAAGTTAGCTGAGATTTACAAGCTTGTTTATTGCAAGATGTCAGAACCGTATCACAAATATTCATTAATTCATTCATGAATGTGAGGCAGCTCTGACAGCATCACATATGTAATATAATATAATATATAATATAATATAATATATAATGCAGTGCCCCGAGTTGGACTGGTGTGCTGGGATAGGCTTCAGCAGACCCCCGTGACCCCGAATTTTCATATTCATTATTATGAATATGGTGGCATAGTCGTTAACATGGTGGCCTCACAGCAAGAAGAACATTAGGTTGATTGTTGATTCTAAATTGCCAATAGGAGTGAATGTGTATCCTGTGATGGACTGCTGACCTGTCCAGGATGTACCCCTTTCTCTCATTCTATATGAGCTGGGTTAGACTCCGGCTAACCCCTGTGACCCCAAATTAGGGAATAAGCGGGTAAAAAGACGAATAAATGAGTTATAATATTAAATCAGTATTAAAGCATATTAATCTGTTTTTGTTGCACATTTTATTTTAACTTAAGTAAAAGTGCAGCTTTTTCTCAAATGATTTGTTGTCATTGTTGTGTGTTGTGTTTCAGACTATTCTTCATGAGGCTACAAATTAGAAATGATTGGGTTAAGTGGTGTCATTTTTCATACACATACAATGACCAGTATCTCACCTTTTCTTCAGGGGCAGGTTGATTCGTCTCCTCATGGTCACAGGGTAACTGTAAAATAATCAGGGAATCATAAGATATCACACTGATGCACTTTTCACACATTGATTGAACATAAGGAAACCAAGCACGCTAAGGTAGCCAAGATAAAAACCTGACATCCTCTGCCTGGGAATTGAACCTGGGCATGTGAGGGGTAACAACTAAGCCACTGTGCTGCCTCTCTCTTATTTTCTGTATTTGATAATGACCTTAGTATTTAATCCTATTAGTTACATTTGATTGAGCGCATTTTATTTATTCATTTGTTCAATTAGCTGTTAGACTGTTTAATTATTCTTATTAGTCTGGAATCTTTCATCTCTTAATAAGCTTTATCTCTGTTATTCTTATTAATCTGTAATCTTTCATATTTTAATAAGCTATATATTTCTTACCTCATGTATCATCCACTAATGATTTAACTATTATAATATATAACAATACATTAAAAATGACATCACCCCCACTGAAATATTTTGTGAACCACAGAAACCTTTTGAAATGAAAATAAGATTAATATTCATCAACAGGATGTTATACCTGTCTACATGTAGCAGCATCTTCGCTTGTGCCCTCTTTATCTGATGTCTATGTCAAAACAAAAAGTGTTTTAATTCAAACGCGGATCAATGTCTCTTTTTGTTAAAAAGCTGACATGATAAAGTGTGAGGTTAATACAGAATTTAGAGATTTAGTGACAGCAACTCGGTAGTTCTTTTAGTTACCTGCTGAGATGGTGGGGTTAACTGGATCTGAAGCAGCTCATTTTCAAAAATTCTCTACAATATAGAAACAGGTTTAATGAAACATCAATTTGTATATACTTTGCTAAAAATCTATACAGAATTTCATTTCAGTGACTGCATTCATGTTAAGCCAGGAAATCCAACCTAATGTTCTGATATCTGACACTGATACGGAATATATTTCCAAACAATCTCCTCCATAGATGTGTTCTGCACACATAGGACAAATGTATACAATCAGCAACATATAGTATATTCCATTATTTTATTTATAATTATATATATATATATATATATATACACACACCTAAGACCGTTTGTCCTAGGCCAGCCCATTTTCCACTTCAGCAGAGCTTCACAAGACCTGGTCGCATGAAGTCCCTGTGTCAACCAGAACAGTTTGTTGGATTCTGTCTCCAAATGGCCTCCATGGTCGAATCCGTGCCCAGAAACCAGCAATAAAAAAAAGACAATTTAAAAAAAGTGGCAGAAGGTCGATTTTTCAGATGAATCTTCTGTTGAATTACACCACAGTTGCCGCAAATATTGCAGGAGACCTACTGGGACCCGCATAGATCCGAGATTCACCAAGAAAACAGTCAAGTTTGGTGGCGGAAAAATCGTGGTCTGGGGTTACATCCAGTATGAGGGTGTGCGAGAGATCTGCAGGGTGGAAGGCAGTCAATAGTCTAAAATACCAAGAAGCTACCTGTATATAGCTTAGCTACTTCTTATATTCCCATCCATGAAAGAGGCCAAATACTGCAGCGGGATGGTGCTCCATCGCATACTTCCATCTCTACATCAAAGTTCCTCAAGGCGAAGGTCATCAAGATGCTCCAGGATTGGCCAGCCCAGTCACCAGACATGAACATCATTGAGCATATGTGAGGTAGGATGAAAGAGGAAGCATTAAAGATGAAACCAAAGAATATTGATGAACTCTGGGAGGCATGCTATTCCTGATGACTATCAATAAATTGTATGAATCCTTGCCAAACCGCATGGATGCAGTCCTTCAAGCGCATGGAATCATGCCATCTATTAAATTTGGATCTCACAGCACCACTACTTAATTTGCTGGCATATTTTTTGTATTTGCAGCAAATATGTTCAATCTCTGTCTAGGCGACAAAACTTTTGTCTTGCCAAAATTTTACCTTTCTGTCGTTGTGTTTTGCACATTCTTCCAATGCATGCATGGGTTTCCTCAGAGTACTTCGGTTTCCTCTCATAGTACAAAAACATGTACATTAGGTTCATTGATGAATCGAAATTGTCCATAGGAGTGAATGTGTGTTTGAGTTTGGTCTATGTGTGCCCTGTGATGGACTGGCGACCGGTGTACCCCCGCCTTTTCAGGAAACCATGACGCCCCAAATTAGGGAATGAGCGGGTTCGAAGATGAGTGAATGAATATCCGCTAATATTAGCAAGAATATTTGTGTTTTTTCAGAAAGACTGCTTTTTGGTTCATTTGTTAAAAAGTGAACCAACTTGAACAGCCAGAATTGGGAGGTTCTGGCATTTTTATACCAGCTGACTTATTGCCTTATAAACTGTGTGTGTGTGTGTGTGTGTGTGTGTGTGTGTGTGTGTATGAGTGTATGAATAGCTAGTCCAGTGTATGAGTGTATGAATAGCTAGTCCAGTGTATGAGTGTATGAATAGC
>JAOTRA010053690.1:0-18263 GCA_026260255.1 Pseudolaguvia tuberculata | reverse complement strand
GTGTGTGTGTGTGTGTGTGTGTGTGTGTGTGTGTGTGTGTGTGTGTGTGTGTGTGTGTGTGTGTGTGTGTGACATCCTCAGAGAACAAAGAAAGAAATTTTATCCAATGTACCTTGGAATTATTATAACATACACAAGGCAAACCTCTTTATGTACTATTGTACTATACTGATCAGTGTTTGGGGAATCATGGAAACAGTGCCATCTGGTGACTGTTGGGGGAAAAGATAAAAACTGATTTATTTGTTAAGGAAAACAAGGCACTACTGGTCATTTATTATGGTTTATTTTATTCTAAAGGTTTTAAGTATAATTAAACTGCAATCAAACTACAGCCCTGAGGCCATAAACAACATTTTATCCTTCATTGGTATCATAAATAATACAACAAAATAACTTCATTCATTCATTCATCTTCTTACCCGCTTATTCCCTAATTCGGGGTCACTGTGGTCTGCTGGAACCTATCCCAGCGATAGGGCGAGAGGCAGGGGTTACCTGGTTATTTCTGTGCAGTCATTCCATTATTTGTAAAAGTGCAAACATTGAAATGGGATTATTGTTGTTTTTCAAATGGCTTATAAAAGATTGTGTTAGTTATTGTGCTCAGACACAAACACTAGTTTCAATGACTTTCAGTTGTTTTCTAAAGCCATCGGTAAACACCATTGCAGCCGTGCGATCTGTCCTTTTTTTTCTACCCATGATTACAGCATGTAATCCACGCAACCTGTTTCTGTTTGCTGTCTTTTGCAGAAATGGATGGACGGCCTGAAATCAGTCATTCACAACTTTAAAGCAAATAATGTGTGTCCAATGACTTGTCTTAAGAAACAGTAAGTCGTGACTCAACATGAAACACACACACACACATACACACACACACACACACACACACACACACACACACACACACACACAGGATTTTCACTAGCTTGAAAATGCAGCATTTAGTGGGATTTCATTCACTCATTCATCCATCTCCTTACCCGCTTATTCCCGAATCCGGGGTCACGGGGGTCTGCTGTGCATAGGGCGAGAGGCAGGGGTACACCCTGTACAGGTCACCAGTCCATCTCAGGACAACACATAGACAAACAACCATTCACACACACATTCACTCCTATTGACAATTTAGAATCACCAATCTACCTCATCTGCCTTCAAATCGCCAATTCACCTCATTTTTGGACTGTGGGAGGAAACCGGAGCACCCGGAAAAAACCCACGCAAGCACGAGGAGAACATGCAAACTCCGCACAGAAAGATCCCGGCCCGGGATTCGTACCCAGGACCTTCTTGATGTGAGGCGACTGTGCTATTCACTACGCCACCGCGCTGGCTCTTAGTGGGATTTGTGTATCTGCAATAGAGGGTGATATAGGAATGGATTTTCAAATCTCCCTCCATCCTAACACGATGAAAAAACTGTGAATTCCTGGGCGGGGGATCTTTCTGTGCGGAGTTGGCATGTTCTCCCTGTGCTTGCGTGGTTTTCGTCCAGGTCCAAAAACATGTACATTAGGTGGATTGGTGATTCTAAATTTCCCATAGGAGTGAATGTGTATGTGTGAGGGGTTGTTCGTCTATGTGTGGCCCTGCAATGGACTGGCAAACTGTCCAGGGTGTACCCCTGCCTCTCGCCCTATGTGCGCTGAGATAGGCTCCAACAGACCCCCGTGACTCTGAATTAGGGAATAAGAAAGTAAGAAGATTATTGAATGAATGAATGAATGAATGAATGAATGAATGAATGAACAGCATACTCCTTAGATTAATACATGTAAAATGTTTTTTAGGTTTATATGTTCTAGAATTTTACTCTTTACAATTTTTTACATTCCTGTTGTTGTGTAGTGGGTTAAAGTTATGGTATGCGCTGTTGTGCTCCGGGTTCGATTCTCTAACCACCACACCGAATTTGTGCCGCCCAATTTAGTCATTCAGATATACAATTTAATTTGCAGCAGTTTAGCTAATTCATAATCATCGCAATTAAGATTTAAGGAAAGTCCACCCGGAATGTCTTTATAATTAACTTCTAATCTTCTGTGGAATATAAAATTCCTATTTTTTAAAGAGAAATGATGTTTTAGAGCCAACATTGAGACCTGACCTTGACTGACACATGATTAGGAAAGATGTCCCCTTTATTCTTGTCCACAATTCTCTGTCCATCTAGTGAATAAATAATATAATACCCATTTATTATGTGGAGGGGTGGATTGATTTCTTTTAATAAATCTATACTTTGGTATTCAACTGTAAGTACGGGTGCATACTTTTTTACTAGTGTGTTATGTACCAGGCCGCGCTGTGGCATAGTGGTTAGCACGGTCACCTCACAACAAGAAGGCTTGTGTGGGTTTCCTCCGCGTACTCCGGTTTCCTCCTGCCATCCAAAAACATGTACATTAGGTTGATTGGTGAGTCTAAATTGCCCATAGGAGTGAATGTGTGTGTGAGTGGTTGTTCATCTGTGGGTTGCCCTGCAATGGACTGGCGACCCAATCAGTGTATACCCCTGCCTCTCATCCTATATGCGCTGGGATCGGCACCAGCAGACTCCCGTGACCCCGAATTAGGGAATAAGTGGGTAAGAAGATGAATGAATGAATATGTATCTATCTGTGTCTCAGTCGTATGTAAAACTAAATGTAAAATGTCTTCAGATATTCCCTAATTTGATCAGATCTTGTAGCGATGAGACAAATGTGAAACCCATTATTGCCGTTTCATTCAGATAGTGGAGCTAAAAAAAATCTGTCTACACTTCAAATGATCACGTAATAAGAGGCGGATGTAGAGACTGAGTCGTGACTTTGTTCAATCCTTTTCTAGTTGGATGAGACTGAGCTTTCTGACCAACGTCAATGGGAAAATTCCAGTTCGCGGGTAAGTCTTATCCATAGATCTGCTATGGAGTTACTCATTACTTAATCCGCTCCACTGATGGTGTTTGTTTAAAAAGATTCAGTCATTCAGGTCGTATTTATATTGTTAGTCTTAATGCTTAATTTCCCATTTTGTGACTGTATCCTATTTTTTTGCATTCTTTTTTTAAAGCTTACTCGTATCCGATAGCTGAATTTACACTACATTATTCACGAAAAGGAAGCAAAAATGGCATCCATGGACCCGACGGACAAAGATTATATGATTATTCTGGTTATTCTTGTTTATATGACTAATCAATTGGGGATTAAGGTCCTTGCTTAGGTGCCCAGAGGTTACATATTATTGGTAACTAATACTAACAGTACAGACTATTATACAGTATATTGGCTGTTACTGTCCACTGTTTGACTCACATTGACGGGTGAAACCTGTCTATTTACATGGCCACATATATATATTAGGCCAAAACTGACTATGATTTTTCATCGGTCATGTCACATCTGTGCCATGTTGGAAAAAATAAATCGGAATCAGGTCACCTAATAAATATACCATGTAAATGCAGCCAAACCTATTGGATCTTATTCTGTTTTTGTAATCCTGTAGCATCACAAGAACTTTTGGATCGGGGAAAACCGAGAAAGGAATATTTCAGGCTCTAAAGGAGCTCGGTCTCCCCAGTGGGAAGGTAGTTTGTCTTTTGATTGTGCTTTACATTTTTATTGCTTTTACCTCATTTTCTCGTTTGAATTGTCTTAAAATGTTTACAGATCTGAAAATGTATTTCTCTTTATGCGACGAATAACAATTGAATCTGAACAATTGATTGCCGAGTACTGAATGGATTTCTAGTCATCGTTCACTATGTTGCCAAAAGACGGCACGGTGGTGTAGGGGTTGGCACGGTTGCCTCACAACAAGAAAGTCCTGGGTTCGATTCCTGGGATGGGGATCTTTCTGTGCGGAGTTTGCATGTTCTTGCATGGATTTCCTTTGGGTACTCTGGTTTCCTCCCACAGTCTAAAAACATACATTCGGCAGATTGGTGAGTCTAAATTGCCCATAAAAACCCAGCCATCAGGGAGGCACAAGCCAGTGCATCCTTAGTGCCCAAGCCCGGATACATGGTAAAAATTGTGGCGACCCCTAACGAGAGCAGCCAAAGGAAAAAAAAATTCACTATGTTGCCAAAAGTTAGCTAGCTGACAACAAAGCTATGTCATATTAAAATCACATTCCAGATTTACTCCATATTATTCAGTTACATTCAAGAGTTTATGGGGATGTGAATCCTTCCAGCAGTCTAGACCATAAATAATAATAAAAAATATACAGTGATTCCTGGTTTTTCGCGGTTAATGGGAAACAGAACCTTCCGCGAAAGCTGAAAAACCTCGAAGTAGTATTTGCCCCTAGGAATTTTTGTGTATACGGGTACTGTACAAGAATATGTAATCCACTCGTACTCTTATTGGTTGATGTCACACCGGAAAGCAATCCGGCGCCTTTATGAAATCCCGTGGTATGTACAGTACACTGAGTCAACTCATCTCTTTGGTTGACATGCAGGGATCCTTCTCTCTCTCTCTCTCTCTCTCGCGCATCAACATGAAACAACGCTCCTTTCCACAATGTGGCTGCTGCTGATTTTCCAAGCACTGAAACTGCAAAACATGAAGTGGCGAGGGAACACTGCTTGGGTCTCTGCTAATGACCATTTGAGAGCATAGGTACCTTTTAGCAGATAGTTATTTATAATAATCTACTGCTCCCAAGTCTAACGATATTTTCTATATACTCTTTTTAGAACTAATGACTTCAAGGCAGTGCTTGTTCAGCCCTGTTTCTTTTGATGACACATGGAGTTTGATTGCGATGGACTGGTTTTGACAGGAGTGGAGTAGAAAATCTCACATAATAAAATAAATTAAACTTTTTAGTTTTAATAACTGTATGATAACAGGTCTACTGTCTGCCCCAGCCTACCAACGACCTAATTTTTTGCGTTGTATAGCCTGTCTAGAATTGTTCAACCTCCTGTACACTTTTTGCAGTTACTATTTAGCGTTTTTCTGCTTTATATACTATTCTAAATAAATGTATAGTAAAATAAAATGTTAGTATCTGAAGCTTATTTTGTCTTTCATGTCTCATCCTTTGTCAATGCAGTTTGATCAGAAATATATATAAATAAATAAATATATATCTTTTAAAAAAAATAAATCTGTTTGACAAGGACCAAAATAAAAGCTGTATAACATACAAGTATATCTCCATAACATCATTCACACTTTCCTCAAATCTGCTACTCTGTTCTGTCGATGATGCTCCCTATTATATTGTTAATTAAGCACCAAATACTCCTGTAAGCCATGTTGTTGTCCTGAGGTTTATGGGATGCATCTCATGACTCAGTTGTTCCAGGTTGTTGATTGGCTGTTAATGGCTAAGTGCCAGTAACATGCTTGATAATTAGTTGTCTATGCAGATACAGTTTGATAGTCATAAATGCAGACACCTGGTGAAATAATTTTTAATTTATCGGGTCACCGGTTCTAATGCCTGTTTACAGTCTGTTACTTTAAAAGATAAGTCATGTAATTAGTACAGTTGTTTCAGGCTTAGTTTAATTGTTTTTATTTACTTTTAGTTGGAATTCTAAATGGATTTTTAGTTATTCCATGTTTACAATTGGAGCCATGTGTACAAAAATAGATATTTATAAGTCTATTTTATGAATACAAGAAATGATTTATTGTTTTTTCCAATAAGAAAAGCATATTCCGGTTGTTAGTGCTAACCAACCACTATGGCACCGTGCCGTTGCCTGGTTTATGTAGTTCACAAAATTCAATTGTTTGTATATTTTATCCATATGAATATTTTTGGAATTTTATGGATCAAAAGATTTATAAGATTTATTTGCTTGTCTGTAGGTCTGACAAAGACAGAGATGTTGTAGTTATTATTATTTTTTTTTGTGTGTAGTGCAGCACAACATAAAAGATTTCTCTCCGGGAACTGGATTACACCAAAAGGGTGTTAAAGGATTTGAATCCCTATCCAGACCTCATCAATGTTAGACTATATCACCATTCAATATGATTTGGCTTATCAGTCTAGTCTTACCTAAAATACATCAAGGGAAATGTATGTGCAAGTGATCAAGGGTCAATGATAAGTTAATCACCTGTTTGAGGGTTTAAAATTTTTTGCCTAATCTCATTAGCAGGAAGTTTTAGTTTTTTACTATAATATAATGTACACTATATAGTAGAAAGGCAGTTCTAACATACAGAACTTTGGCTTGACAGAACTTTCAGAATGCTTATCCAAGTTATAACTCAATTGTATGTTAAATCCAGTGCAGCTTTTATATTGCAGAACTGTAGCGGTGAATTAGGCTTGATGAACAAATTTCAGCCATAATGCATCCAGCCAGCCAATTCTTAACAGTGACTCAGCATATCAAAGCGATTGGCTGTCATTTCTTGGCTAAAGTAGTGTAGTCTTGTCTGCATTTGTTAATTCACATGTGATTTGGTTCTAGCAGATTCCCAAACATTTGTCAGAAATGGTTAAGACTACTTTGACTCTAATAAATGCATGTCTGGCTGCATTTAATTTAATTTTAACTACTGCAACCAGTGTGTGTGTGCGTGTGTGTGCCCTTTGTACTGCTACTACAAATACCGTAATACTGTGTTTCAGTTCATAGTAGCCGTATAATAAAGAACTTACTGTAGGTAAACCAAGCATACGTTTTGAATATTTGATTAGTTGATTTTAATTGTAAAATATCTAAAAGCTTGTAGTAGTATTCTGTTTTTACTCTGACTTGTTTATGTAACCCGAGTGATAATTTCAGAAATGAAAATAAACGTTCACACAAGTGCCATTATTCAGGCTATGCAAGATTAGTAGTTTAACAAGTTTCTGTTTAGCTTAAAATTATGATTTATGGTCCTATGGAAAAAAATCCAATTTCTATTAGTGTTCATGCTAATTCTTGAGGTAGCCATGTCCTAGCCCTATGACTAGGATCTTTCTCTGCGGAGTTTACATGTTCTCCCCGTGCTTGAGTGGGTTTCTTCCGGGTGCTTCGGTTTCCTCCCACAGTCCAAAAACATGCAGAATAGGTCAATTGGTGATTCTAAATTGTCCATAGGCGTGAATGTGTGTGAGGGGTTTTGTCTGTGTTGCCATTTGATGGCAACTGGCGATCCGTCCAGGGTGTACCCCCACCTCTTGCCCTATGTGTGCTTAGATAGGTGCAGCAGACCCCCGTGACCATGAATTCGGGAATAAGCGGGTAAGACGATGAATAAATGTATTTTAGTATTTTTATAAATGTTATCCTTTAGGTATGTACGTTTGTATCAATGTGTTTCAACATCTTACAATCATTTATATGGCTTTAATGATCACTCCACTCCCTCTGTGTTTTATTGAATTTAGATTTTTGAATAAGAATTCAATAATTCCTATCAGTCATTTCATCACAAGTAGTCTAAGTGATCATATCACAAGACTCCTTCAACAAACCTCCCCACACCAGCCAAATTGCTATCGTGGGAGTTTTCAGTGGTTTTCACTTGAGACAGTAGTTGTATCTTAAGGTTTTTATTGACGTCCCTACTTACTTACTGTTTAAATGAGTAATAGTTGATTTTTTTCACAGCTACTGCTGTCCATAAATTATAACATGGCAGGAACATAAAGAATGTCACATGAATAGTCTCGCATATGCTCGGGCTTTATATAAACACCTGTTTTACATGTAGTCGTAGAAAAGAATACGGTTGGTAGTATTTTTTTCAGGCTGAGCTACAAATGAGCCTCCAAGATTATCTTGGTATTTCATGGCTTAAAAGCTTAGCGTGTATTCAAAATGATTATAGATGTGGCCATTTTTTTTATTATTGTATTTTTCAGACTGGATGATGCTTAGTTCCTTGGGGCTTTGGATTGCTGTGTGAAAATCCTCATGCCTGCAGGAAATGATTTCAAGAATGCAAAGGATCTCGAAAGGCTCTTATGATTTTATTTTTTGTTGTACTGCTAAAATGTCAGTCAGCTCGGTCAATGTTAGTTGGCATTATAAACTATTTTTTAATTAGAGGTACTCTTGGATTATTATCACCCATATGAAATATAGTAAGATACTTTAGCTTTACTCCGGGACAGTATTGTTCAGAAAAGCCTGTCAGTTCAGACAATAGTAAAATAAACAATGTTTGCTCTAAACAGGACTGTGGCATGTTTCTACCAATATGAAGATACTATGGATGGGTCACAGAGTGGAACTTTGACTGACTAAATTGTCTGATTTCTCTCTCCATTAATACTGTGATTAGTTGATTCTCCACTAACATCAGAACGATACAGCGTGTCAGGCTCCATGATAAGCATGCTTTTTACCATTTCTTTGTCTATAATCACGGCGTTAAGGGCTTGTTTAGAGGCCCAACAGTAGTAACTTGGTGGTGCTGAGAATCGTACCCGGATTCAAGTAACCCTTGAGTTACTGCTTCTAGGTCCAGTGCTTGATGGTAAATTTAGGTATTTCTAATTGAGCAGAAGGATGGAAGTTTGGGACTTTCCAATGCTTGTTTGGACGCTTTGAACCCATTAATATATTGTGTTCCTTCACTGCTGATTTTAAATAGAAGGGAAAGCTCATAATCTTTCCCCTCTGCAGATGGTTCTTAAAACTTTTCTTCATGGTGTTTTTCAGCTGTAAAATCCTGTTAATGTATATCGGCATCATATTACGGTTTTTCATTACTTTTATTTGTGTACAGGTCAGTTTCTAAGAAAATAAAACCTTTTTCTGTTAGCTCAAGACTATTAAGTATATCAAGAGTATTAACATTACGCTTATGAACTTGTGCGCACGCAAACAGCGCCTAGCTTGCTGTCTGGAAATGAAAGACTGTTCTAGAAAGAATGCAAACAGGACACCTCATGTCTTATTTATACTAAGGTTTTGGTAGTAACTTGGTCTTGAGTTGCACAGTGAATTGTAATAGTAGGAATTGACATTTTGTTAGCTATTTGTTTGAGTATTTCCTTCCTTCGTAGGTTTAATCGCTGTAAGAAAAAAGTGTCTTATCAAGAGAGCAAGCTATGGCATGCTATAGACTGGCGGTGCTGCTTATTATATGCATGAAAGCAGGAAACAAGGTTTCTGTAGACTGGCAGAGAAGATCGTTATCAAAGATCTGGCTGACTGCATTAGAACAACTAGGACCCTGCTTACACCTGGCTTAACATGCTGGGTCATCTGTGCCCAAAGAGGATTCTTAAACTGGTCCAAACAGTAACGTGGTGGACAACATTATTGACATCGTCATAGAATAATGTAGTGAAAATGTTTAAAATGTTGGATGGAAATGAATTGTAGTCTCTCTGTTTAAGTATTATTTAATTACAGAAAATGCCTGGTAACACTAGATGTGAATGATTTTTGAAAATTGGACCCAATGAATAGCTGTCATTTGGAGAGAGTCTGAAAATTTTGTGACTGTGTCAGTAATGAGATTTACACTCTGTATTGTTTGCTATTCGCTAAAATTAGATTAGATTAAGCTCTTCCAGTGTGCTTTGGACTATAAAGAATATTTCATCAGGCGATACCACAGTATAACTTGAATCTAACTGCTGCATGTAGCAATACAGATGTTTATTCAAGACCGTACCATACACATTACTGATTTACACACACAGCATTATTACACACACACCTCAGTCTTATGTATTTCCATAGTTTACTTTGCTCTCTACTAGGGCTGTACATTTTAGCAAATGTATCTGTATTGCGAATGTGAGTTGTGATAGCATGCACACATTTTATAAATCCAGATGCTGTGTGCCTTTCTACAAAATAGTATGCAGCCTGTGCTGTCTAAATGCATTTTAGTTGAATCAGAAAGAGTATTAAATGATTCCAGCGTTTCTGTTAAACAAAATTATATTTTTCTTCAAGTTTGCAAACCAATTCCAATAAAACAACAAAAAATGAAGCAAATTGTTGTTGAAATAAAGTAGCTAGGCTAGTCTAGTGAATAGTAGAAATAAGATATGTTCTTCCGGTCTATCATATATACGTTGATCCACATCTAACGTTGTTCTATTGTAATATTCAGGCTCAACTTTATTTGTATATTCCTTATACAGCTGTGGGATTGTGTGGTAAGTAAATGTGCTCTGCTATTTAGTGGTTGGATGGAAAAATCTGTTTCTATTTTAAAGTCTAACTTTTTTCAAATGAAGAAAAAATTGTACTTGAAAATTAGGATCATAACCAGTTAATTAAGTACAATTACACCAAGCAAAGTGTTGGTAAATCATCTAATAGTTACTAGCTGCTGGTAATTCACAATGTCGCGAACAAAACGTAATCCTCCGATTACTTTAAGACTGTTGGTTTAGTTTTTCTCAGTGGCTATTATGTAAACATGTCAATAATTGATACGGCAGAACTATTTTTGCTCTAATCAATGTTCATTTGTATTTTTTCTCTAGTTGGCTTTGCTGGGAATTGATATTTTGTCAGCCCTAGTGACCAGATTACAAGACCGTTTTCGGGCTCAGATTGGAACAGGTACATTTTGTTTTAAATGTTTTCCTTTTATTTGCATTTATCTTTTATATAGACTGCTTTCATGCAGCTAGAATTAATGTTGGTATTTCTTTTTGTCACAGTTTTACCTAGCTTGATAGATCGATTAGGCGATGCCAAAGACCAAGTAAGAGACCAAGACCAGACATTGCTGCTGAAGATCATGGAACAAGCTGCTAACCCTCAGGTATGTTCACTCTGCTTTTGTTACAGCATTTTTTGTTCAAATGAATACAATTAATTGTAATCGTTGCTTTTCAGTTAGAGAAATTGTTCCAGTCCAGAGGTTTTGAGGAATTAAATTGTTGGATGCTTTGATTAACATAAATGAATTAACAGTTATGGGTGTGACTAATCATCATTTTCCATGAAAGTATTACACTAGTATTTATACTACATCCTGCTATTGTAGTTATTGATAATTAATAGCAATAATCTAACGGACAATGTGTATTACAGTATGTGTGGGACAGAATGCTGGGGGGATTCAAACACAAAAACAACCGGACCAGAGAAGGCGTGTGTCTCTGTCTCATTGCAACACTTAGTGTGTAAGTTAGACATTTTTCTGCAATGCATTTCTTTTTATATATTAAGTTATAATTAGTAGTAATAGTAATGCCGACTGTATCTGCTGTATGTTGTGAGAAACCTGCATAGTGACATGATTTTGCAACATCAGCAAATGGGTGTTGGAGGCAGACATTAACATCCTTTTAATTCCTCTCTTTATGTCTTTTCTTTTTGTTATAGGTACGGTGCCCAGGGTTTAACTCTAAACAAAATAGTACCACATATATGTAATCTGTTGGGTGATCCTACAAGTCAGGTGTGTATCTTTTTATTGTTTGGATACTAGTTTAAGCAAATTCATTTAAAAATTGATAAATTGGTCCCATAATGCACTGCAGTTTCTGTTGTACGATTCAGTAGAATTCGATTACCAAAGAGTAATTGGAACTTTCTCCTTTGAGCTACGGTACCCTCTGCTGGTGATATGTAGGAAATGTCTGAGTAAATTATGTTCATAATTTCACTGGAAATGTAACAAAAAACAGATGAATACAATAAAATCTATTAAACTACATTTATTCTAATGTTTTCGTAACTTAATTCCCACTGCTCTCTTGTCAAATTTGTCTGATTTGTACAGGTGTCTTTATTCTTTATACTTATTTCTCAATACTCGACTCATTCATACATCTTCCTACACAATTATTCCGTAATTTGTGGTAACGGGGGACTTAAGCCTATATCAGTGCACATATGGCAAAAGGTAGAGGTTGCTAATCCATTGTAGGGCCAATATTTAATTCTAATATAAATAATAATTTATACTATTTCTAGATAAATATTATGTAAATACTAATACAGTTGGATCTTGATTCAAAAATACGATTCCGTAATTTTCCATGTTTACTCATGGGTTAAGATGTTTATGAATCAAGGTCCTATTATACTGTACCACCGGATTATGAGTTGTGTATATATCCATGTGTTCACTGTATTATCCTTTTTCAAAACAGGTGAGAGACGGTGCCATGAACTGTCTCGTGGAAATATATCGACATGTTGGAGAAAGGGTTCGAGTAGACCTCAGCAAAAAAGGATTGCCACAATCACGGTGAGAGATATACTTGGGTGTATGCATGTCTGTTAAACTACAGATAAAACAAAAATCAGTTTTAATCAACTTCATTCAACATACCAGACAGCACAAATGGTTGGTCATTAATGGAGGTGCAACGAATCGTGGGGCAATGAAGTTGAACCGTGATGTAGTTTATGACTCACTGTTCAGCTCACACTTCGCCTGCAGATTAATTGCTGCTTTTTAAACTTGCATGTTTATATTTTTAATATAAATAATGCAAAATAAAAGGCAATTTTACTGCCGGATATTGTCTTTAATTTTGTAACTACACAGAGCAGAAAAGTTTCTTTAAGTTGGTAATTAAATCATTCATTCATTAATTCATTCATCTTGTAACCCGACTATTCCCTAATTCAGGGTCTCCGGGGTCTGCTGGAGCCTATCCAAGCGCACATAGGGCACTAAAACAATTTTTTGCAAGACCATAGGTGTCAGTGTTATTTGATGCAAGTTATCTTGTAATGAACGGAAAGCAAATTATTTGTTGTTTCCCCTTTTTTGCCGATCCAAAAAATTATTAGATCTGTGACACGAACCTTTGCACCACTTATCACTACTATGACTATTATCATGCTTACAAACTATTCAAAAAATGTAACTGCTTCTTTACACATTTGACCTGCTTGACAAAACTTAGTATCAACTTTCTTCATTCTGCTATTTTTTTTTTAGGTTGAATGTCATTTTTGCCAGATTTGATGAGGTCCAAAGATCTGGAAACATGATCCTGTCTTCTGGATCAGGTAAGCTTTAAAGTGAACAAAATTGGGGAAAACTGAAATCTGTTGCTTTTGCCTTTTTTGTATTCTTATATGACTATAGTAGAGTCTAATATATTCTTGGCAAGAGTGTTTGTATCCGCGTTGCTTGAAATTGTCCACTCTCTACTGTCTACAGATATTTATAGACATACATACATATAAGTGGCTTATCTCCTTGTTGACATGTTCAGTCTAATCCTGCTTCCAGAATTTTAGCTGGTTTTTAGTGCTCTAAAGCAGTCGTCCACATGGACCATCATGGACCGGTCAACGCTTGCAACCCGGTGGGAGGGGGGGGGTGTACGTACATTGTTTATATTGCAAATATAATAAATGGGAATCCACTGTGTACTTACAGCTTTCTCGTAACATTGTGCCAACAAATTACATAACATGAGTATAACAAAAATAAAGTCTCAAGTAATAAGGCTTTATTGCGTAATATATTTTTCATCAATCCCAACATTGTCTTCTGTCTATTCACTAGTCACCATTTCATTTCAAAATAAAAGATCGTTCTGAGTCGGATATTAAATAAAACGAAAATAATTAATTTCTTGTGAGGTCCGATACCAATTCATTCACGGACCGAGGATTGGGGCTCTCTGCTGTAAAGGCCAGATCAGTTCTTTTTCTTAATGCTGGGTGAAGAGGCATAGCACAAAGTATCCTCTATAAATAACTAAAAACACTTCTTTCTCTATTGTGAATAAAGCCATAAAACTTCTTTTTGGTGACTAATTTCATTACAGCATGTAATCATGGAATAATTCTGTTAACTTTCAACCCCACAATCTGTAATGTCCTATTAAACCAGGCTACACATTAAGTGTTTAGTGTCAGATTTTCTTAAGCCTATGATCAGTGCTTTGTCCATGGGTAAAAGCAGTAGAACCTGACATCCTTCTGTAGTTTTAGGATTTCTTAAATTCTTTTTCAAAAATCAGTCTTTATTGAAGTCTCTCAAGAGTTGCATTTAGACTGAAGGGATCAATGTGTCACAGATGGGATTTAATCTGTTATTTAAAGACAAAATAACGAACATGGATTCTAACAATTCTTTAGAATAATATCAAATCAATAATGTTCATTGATTGAAGCCTACTTCATTTTTCAGTCAGTATAAGAACTGGGCATCAAGACCTGCATTGTAAATAAGGCAGAGGTGTTTTTTTCACACACAAAACTGCGGATTGCTTAATTTCCTTGAACCATTTTAGTAAAACTCCAGACACTGCATGAAAATCCCCAGGGATTAGCAGATAATAATTTACAGACCAGTCTGTCTAACACCACTTATGTCCCTGTCAAAATGGCTAAGTAAACCCCCCCCCCCCATTTGATTGTTGGTATATACCCCAAGCTGCTTGTCCATATGGACGTGATCGGCAGATAATTGTATGAATGATTAGGTGTGCTGTTCTTAAAACCTGTTAGAAGTGTGTATGTTTAGCTGTTATGTAGGATCTTTCTTCTAGGCTTCTTTTCCAGTTTTAACTTTTATATGCTGACTTTGATTTTTCTAGGCTTTGGATTTAATTACCATCTGCCTTCAGCTCACTTTCTAAAAACAATGGAGAATCACTGTTTACAAACATTTCTTGCGTACACGGTAAAAGCTCTGGCATAGCACGCTGGGGTGGCTTTTGTCTTCTGTGCAGTCACAAGACCAGAGTCGGGAGGAAGGAAAGGGAGGGGGTGAGAGACAGGACACTCTGAGTGAAAACTCAGTCTGAACGGTGTTTTTTTTTTTTTTTCTTTACCACCTGTCTGCTTGTGCTATGAGTCAAAATAGCTTTTGCGTTACAACAACAGGGAAAGGTAAGTATTGAGGAAATGAACGAACACTAAGTTCTTTTCAGAATGGCATGAAATATAGAAACGCTACCTATCAGCTTTAAAGAATAGTATTTAACTTGTAGAAGCTCTATATGACTTACATTACAGAGCAGGATGATATCGGAAGATACTGTATTGTTGTCAAGGTAATAGACCGATGACCGACTATTATCTGTGTAAGATGTATAAATGTTAGAGACGTATGGACGTATTAAAATTGGCTGCTGGATAGACTAGATTTTTTTTATTGGTTACCTTTAACACTCTTTTGTGTTCTTTGCTTTCTTTATTTTTATATACATTTACCCTTAAACATTTGTCTGAAGGACGGTCAGCGTAAAGACTGCACTTCACACAAGTTTTAATAGGTTTTAACTTACGATACTTTGAATAGTTGCGACTAACAACTGAGCAATTATAGGTTAAGGGCCTTGCTCAGGCGCCCACAATTGTTGCTTCGTGGTGCTGGTGCCCGGTCTTTCATGTATCAGTCCAACACCATAACCACTAAGCCACCACTCCCCTCATTTCTCTTTACACACTACCACATTCCGTTTTATGCAAAAATACTATTACTATACTCTGTTTTTAAAAATGCCATTAACCTTAATGACAATTTTATAAGGTAGCTAAAAATTGCATTATATACTTGGATTGGAATTATAAGATAAGAATTTAGTCTTACTTGAGTCATATTATCTTTCAATACTACTAGTTATATTAGAAGTAGCAATACTTTTTTTAAATTTATTTATTTATTTATTTTTATTTTCAGTCCACTTCTCACCGCTGAAACTATTCTGACCAATCATTGTAATCATTACTGACAACACCCAATATATCCAACACTACCAATAAGTACAAAAATATCAGAAAAATACAGGAGCTTTTTGGTATTATTCTGATAAAAATAGTTTAAAAATGGTTTCTCCTGGTGATACATTCTGGTGGTTAAGCAGTAGTTTATTTGTTCAGTGGCTTTTTAGTTTTATATGCCTTTTGGGGTTGTTTGTCTACAATTATATGCTTGTTGTCATGCTCTGGGTTCTGACTGGCATTTGAAGGGGAGGGATCATCTGTCCAAAGCAGGATATTGCAAGATTATCCTCCATCCTGACATCTCCTTCCTGTTTCATTAATGGCTCTTCCGTCGTACATTATCACTGACATGCAGAAACATATGCTCGCCTGATTGTGTTATTTTACATTTAATTTACAATGGCTCTTGTTTTTCTACATTGATCTGCAGAATTAAATTAGACTTTTATCAGAGTGCTTGTATTACAATCTGTCCACTAGAGGGAGTCGTATCCTCTTTTTACAGAACAATTAATCGCCAGTCACACGTTTCTTTTTAAAAAATAAATTCAGAAAAACTAATTTAAATTATTAATTTTTATCTCTTCATTTTATTTTTTATTAATTAATTAATAAATTTTTTACTGGACAAGTACACCAACAGACTTGTGGGCCTTTTTTTTTTTTTTTTTTTTTTTTTTAGGAATATTTGACTCTTACTTTATGTTTGGATCAAGTATTCTCCTATTTTGCCACAGAGACTGATTTGTTAATTTACTTAATTTGCTGTTGTGGCAAAAAACATCAATTATTGTAGGATTTGACCAAATCCTACACCTTTTTATCTCAACTTTATTCTTGAAGACACATCATTGCTCCTATGCCGTAGCTTTTAGGGTTCTGATCTACCAGTATATTTGTAATAGTCAAAGCTTGTCATTAAGAAAAATGTTAGTTAGTATTAACCTCTGCGTGGCCCCCTGGGAGATTAACTGACTGTTAAGAATTGATGAATAGTGTTTGTGCTCGTTCTTACTCTAGACCTGGGAAGAACAGTTACGTTCATCTATAGATTAATGTGTTTTATGTTTTGTGCTGCCAGCTGATGAAGTGCCATTTAAATCAGTGAAGGCAGCCTTACTTTATATGTTAAAGGTGTTTATGCTTTAACCAGTCCTATCAAAGTAACTTTTGATGTGGAAAATTACATTTTCGTTAGGTTTCACATGCATTAATCAACGGCGAGTTTCATTTTATATTGTCGTGCCTTGGGTTAGCATGATAAGGAGGGGGTGATCTTAATATGGTAGAATGTTCCCCTCAACATTCTGTAAGACCCAAAGAAACGAATTATTTTTTTGCCATGTGATTTTGAAATTCAGTATAAATAATATTCTTGAGTCAAATGTGAACTTACTACAAAGTTATTTCTTGCACTAATGAATTATCATTACAAAATAAGGGACCCCCACTGTGAAATGTATTTATGTAAAGGGTTTTTATACCTTGAGATGACCTGTACCTGTATGGTGGTGGGGGTGGTGCGGGAGGGACTTATAGGTTATTTTGCCTTAACAAACGATTCCGGGCTGGGGGTCTGTCTGTGTGGATTTTGCATGTTCTCCCCGGGCTTGCATGGGTTTCCTCCAGATACTCTGGTTTCCTTCTACAGTCCAAAAAGGTACATTAGGTTGATTTAGTGAGTCTGTATTTTCTATAGGAGTGAATGTTTGTGTGACTGATCCCTATGTGTGCTATGTTGGTCTATATGTGCCCTGTGATGAACTGGCAACCTGTCCAGGGTGTACCCCTGCCTCTCTCATTATGTGCACTGGGATAGACTTTAAGCAGACTATTATTTTGGTCTTAGACTACTATGATGTCTTTCTCTTAAGCGTTGTCTATAGCCAGATTTATGAAAATGATGATTTATTTATTGCTTCTTTAAGTTGGGGATAACTTGTGTATTTGGACATATGTATTTTGTACAATACATATCAACTGAGTCTCAAAGTTGTATTTCTCTTGTGCAGACAAGAACTTTGACGATGAGGACTCTATGGATGGAGGCAGGTCCTCATCTTCCACTTCATCTAAAGGTTTCTCCAGCAGCAGACGAGGAGGAAACTTGGGCTCCATGAGACGACCCAGTTCTGCTTCAGCACCCAGAGCTGCAGGTAACTTGCATACAACTATTGTGTGTAATTCTGAACATTTGTCTAAATTCAAATACACCGCATTAAGTGATGAAGAATTTATACAGTAGATGTTTATGACTGATTATGACCATAAAAATAAAACATTTTAAAATCAGTGGCCATATAATGGACAATATGGGCGAAGGTATCGGAATACCTGTTGTTGTAGAAATTTTAACTGCATCTGACGTGCATTAATTAATCAATTGCAAAACAAAAACAATTCAAATTGAAGTTTTCAAGCACTGAGGATGATTTTATTGTCATCTCTTCCAAAAAAAAAAAAAAAAAAACCTGAAAATTTGGTCAATCCAATAACATGCGGTGCGAGCCAGTAAGGCCTTCTGCTGCCCTAAACAGTATCACAAACTAACATACATTTACAAGCTGAATTCAATTATCTGAATACTTGTTCCTTGCCACAATTCTGTCTGAGTTCTTCAGGTAGTTCTTTTCACTGTATGATTCTCATTTGCTCAGACATGCACTGT
>JAOTRA010053648.1:2162-18276 GCA_026260255.1 Pseudolaguvia tuberculata | reverse complement strand
TATATATATATATAAAAATATATATCCATCCTTATTTCATCTGTTTATACTATACTAACGGCACTTTCTATCTTGGGGTTTTTAAACTGCTCCACCCAATTTCGCCAACACATGGAATTTTTAATATGTAAATATTTTCCTAATTTATTTATTGTAAAAAAAAAAAAAAAACAATGCTGGACCTTTCAACAATACCAAACCAGAGTGCAGAATGTTACTACACACACCACCACTCAATGTCAAAGTCAGCAACCTTAGTGCACTTGGAAGGAGGTCAAGTGGACAAATGCTATGCGACCTTATTAGGCACCAGGACTGCAGGTAGACCCTTTTCCCGTGTAATTCCCTGCAGATATTTTTTCCTTCACAAAAGAAAGTATCATAGGGGAAATACTAAAAACTAAATGAGGGCATTTAATTCACATTCGTTCAAGACACATCCCATCCCCAGCATCTTGGTCTTTTCTGTTGCGACAGGGTATACTGTTATATTTTAAGCAATTAGGAGAAACACCAATTTTGTGTATCACTATAAATTTTATCAATTTATATTTCTGCCAAATGACTCCCCCTTTGAAATCCCCCAAAAAAGGTGAAATAAGAGATGAATTGAATGCATGTGTTATGATCCAGGCAACAATGAGTGTTTATTCAGGATAAGTGGAAATAATATCAAATTTCATTCTGGAAATGTTGTTCAGTTATGTAACACTCAACATTAATTCCATATCCAACAACAATACAGTTCTTCTCATCCTGAAGCCACTCGTTAGTGAAGGCTGTGTGACGATGTCTGGCAGTTTTATGAATAATCATTTCAGAAACCTTGGCAGGATTAGTGTTCAAAAATTACTGTAGGCAAATACAAAAAGGACATGGCAATTTCTTTTCTTATCTTTTGCTCATATGATTTTAAGCAGCAGTTCATAAGTTGCATTTATAATGCCCCACGAGAGCAAGGAGCGGTGGTAGTTTAGAGTGGCACCACGGAACAGCCTTGCAACACTTCTGCCCCGCTCTATCCACACACTTCGAAGCACCTGATTAATGGGCACGAATGCACCTCCAACTTGTGCCTGTGCCCGAGACTTTGCCACATTCAGTGGGTAAAAAAGGACACCGAGCGCCGCCCCGAGCAGCCCACCACACACAAAGTCGTTCAACATGTGTCCGGCACGGGTGTGGGTTTCAGGCAGACGTTCCCTGAGTGGCCCACGTAGTCCGAAGAAGAGCATGTTGCTAGGCCCATTACGCAACAGCACAGGAATCAGGCCACGGTAGCATTCTCGTACCCCATATTGTTGTTGCAGTGTACTGAAAGCATGCGCAGTGTTGCGGAAACGCCCCGCGTGCCTGTGATCTTGAAGCAGCGTCTGCACACGTTCAAACGGCGTCAGGACTGCCTCAGCTGTGCCAGCCATAAAGGCAGCTGTGCTGCGTGTGAGAATCTCAGGGGCGCCATAGGATCCACCATGATGCAAAAGCAATCGTGAAAAGTCATCATACAGGCCAAACATCAAAGCTACTGTAACAGTCTTCTGCAGCAACGGTGGCAGAAGACCGCGGTACAGGGTACGGAGACCTTCTTTTTGAAGCTGATGAACTGACTCGATTGCTCGTAGGCCGTGCAGCTGCTGCCGGAAGAGCACCTTCTGAATGGGGAAAGTGATCATTATGTTGGTAAATGCAGCTACAGAGCCACACACGTAGTGCTTTCCTCGAGGTTCAAGTCCCATTTCTAGCCTGCGTGCCTGGACAGGGCTGCTGCTGCTGCATGGTTTGCCTTGAGGTGGTGGCAGAGATTGAGATTGCATGGAAGAGTCTTGCTCCATGCTGGTAACCACCCCCATGGATAATCCCACTACTTGTTGGAGACTGATACCATATTCTTAAGAATATTTAGTGCAATCTGTAACAAAAGAAAAAAGTTTATTATTTCAGGATATTAGTAGCTCAGCTTGATTTGCAATACTGGAGGCCACACAATTAAACAGAGGACCACCAATTTCCATAAAAATGGCTTGGTCCATAGCAGACATACTAAACACACTGCCAAAAAGCGGGATCAGAAAGATGCACGCCACACATTAGCCAACATTCCATAGGCTACAGACTACTGAATGGCGTTTTAGGGAGCTATGAACTTTGTGTGTAGAATAGAGAGCCCAGCTCTGGCAGTACCAGACCAAAATATTAAGTTTGTTTTAACTGTGATAAGAGAAGCGATAAGTCCAGGATGACTGATAACTAAACTAGACTTTAAGTCAATACTATATTTTCCCCACAAAGTCAGCCCGGTTATGCTAGTTTTAGCAGTTTTATTCAATTCCCTTTTGATTTGAATTTTTAATCCTCTTCTCCCGTCCAGGGAAAGTGCTCATAACACATGGCATTGATGCTATAATGTAACACGCTTGTCCAGTCTGGTCAAAAAAAGGCTGGTGAGGGTGCAATTTTTATTTCCAACCCAGCAAAAAAAGTCAATTTAAATGACATTCCGCCCTTATGCAAAAGAAAACCTATACAAACAAGGCTAATTTGTAGATTAGATTAAATACTGTCAATATGATTATGACTATTGAAAAGGTTTGATCATGTAGTTCATCTTAGATACCATGACTTCAGCACAAACAGATGAAAGCATTTCAGTTACAGGTATACAGCTCCAGATCAACCTTAATCTGTTCAGGAGACAACTAAACAAAATCAGTTGGACTGGTAACTTATTTGCCAAAATGCATGACCGCCATGACCGGCACTGGCCCATCCAGGTGTGTACACTCGCTGGATATCAGACATTACTCCTGGACACTTTGGAATAATCAAAGATGAAGAACCAAGAGCCAATGAAGTGAAGCCATGAGCTTATTTTTCCTTGTGGTTCTGGGGTCCACAGTTTCAGCAATGCAGTTCCTTACCTTACTAACAATTACTAAAGATAAGACTGACAGACAAACAAAAAGGACATTTTAGAGGTTTATATCCTGAATTTTAATATTGGTATTAACCCAATTTCTGCTTTCTAACATGGCCCATGTGCTCGCTCATAATACCTTATAATTTCAAAAGGGGTTATCTTTAGTAATGTTATTTAAACCAAGGTTAAAACCACACTAAAAACCAGCTACCTCCAGAGTAATTTTCTAGCAAACAAGCAAAAATAAAATGGAACACTAAGTGAAAACTCTTGACCTTAAATCTCAACTTCTTAAGAGCATTTGCCAAATGCCAGAAATCTAAATAAATATACTTGTTTGCTCCACTAAGTTACACATCCAAATATTACCATTTGCTAAGGCAATTTAGATAACTGGGGGGGAGGAAGAAATCATTTTATAGCATGCAATCATATGGAAATGCATGGAATTATGAAGCTGTCCATGTGCAGCAGTTTCTGTCAAAAATAGACCGGATCAGAATGTAGCAGAGACAGCTGCAGCATGGTAGTCCCCAGCATTAGGCTGTCTTCCTTTAAGCTTGAAGAAACAATATGTTTGTGAAAACGCCCTTAAGAGCGACTTACAATTAATAACTGGATTTCAACCTTGTAGAAAGATTGTTTTGGGAAAAAGGGAGTTTAATTCTTTACACTGACTCATGTAATCATTTTCACTAACTTCCCTGAATCACACATGCAGGTACAGTAAACCGAACAAACAAGAAAAATTCCCACATGACTCAATGTCTTCCTGTTCAAGCAAATGGTCTACTCAGGGTTTAAGATAACAGTAAGTGTTTGGATTTTTTTATTTATTGTTATTTATTTTTACCAGAAAGCCCGTTTCTGGATAGAGAGGGATGGAGACAAAGATAGATCGAGAGAATTACATGAAGCGGTGTGGTGGGATAAGGAAGCAGCACCCATATTCCACCTCCGGTATGTCAGTCAAGGCAAAAATAGCCAAAACAATTTCTAAGAAAAAATTCATTCATTCATCTTCTTACCCGCTTATTCCCGAATCTGGGGTCACGGGGGTCTGCTGCGCCTATCCCAGCACACATAGGGCGAAAGGCAGAGGGTACACCCTGGACGGGTCGCCAGTCCATCACATAGACAAACAACCATTCACACACACACACACATTCACTCCTATGGACAATTTAGAATCACCAATTCACCTAATCTGCATGTTTTTGGATGTTTTTAATTTTCTGTATAACCAAGTTGATGTGTTGGACCCCTGAGCAAGGCCCATTACTGAGCTGTACAAAAGAGAGAAAATGTAAGTCACTGTGGATAAGAGCTTCTGCCAAATGCTCTAAACGTGTTGTCTAGAGTCATTATCCCTCATTCCTACAACACGTTTTATTACAAAGTGGATTTGGACATTCGTTCCATTTCTCACAAGTGGGACTGGAATTTAAGAGTGTAGTATTTAGTGGAACTGTCTCCATTAATTAAAATGAGTCCCTACAGAAAAATAGAAATAAATGCCAGTATATCAACAGATACAAACAAATGGAAAATAAGAATCTTCTCCTTTCGGCCGCTCCAGTTATTGGTCGCCACAGCGGATCGCTCTTCTGTACACTACCCTGTCCGCTACATCTGCCTCCTTCACCACAACTACCTGCATGTCTTCCTTCACCACATCCATAAACCTCCTCTTTGGTCTTCCTCGCTTCCTCCCGCCCGGCACCTCCATCCTCAGCATTCATCTACCAATATACTGCATGTCCCTCCTCTGCACATGTCCAAACCATCTCAACCTAGCCTCCCTCATCTTGTCTCCAAAACATCCTACATGCGTTGTCCCTCTAATAAACTCATTTCTAATCCTGTCTATCCTCGTCACCCCCAATGAAAATCTCAGCATCCATTAGCCATTAGGCCATCCAAACCCAGCCATTAGGGTTGCACAAGCCAGTGCATTCTTTGTGCTGGTCCCAAGCCCGGATAAATGGGGAGGGTTGCGTTAGGAAGGGAATCCAGCGTAAAACTGTGCCAAATCAAATATGCGGATAAAAAATTGCAAATATTTTTTAAAACGTTAGAAAATAAATTCAGTTGTAGGAATGATTATTTTGAGTCAGTGAACATTGCAAAGAACACTTCTACCGCCTTCACCTTCACTTCTCCCAGCAACCTCACCACTCCACTGTCTTCCCTCTCATTCACACACATGTACTGTCTTACTCCTACTGACTTTCATTCCTCCACCCAATCTTACCATCAGCTTGAACCAACCCAACATTCCTACCGCACACTTCACTGCTGTCACACTGTCTTCATACAAGTAATTTATCATGAATGGAAAAAAAAAATTTATATGATGCAACTAAACATTGTTCTGGACAAGAGCGTCCTCTAAATGCTGTAACTTGTATTAAAATGTGTTGAGAGAGATTATTCCTATTTAGAACTTGGTAATACTGGTACTATACTATCCAACCATTAAATATTAGATTATTGGTCAGAAGGTTATGTGGGTTGACTTTCCTGCACCAGCACAATGAATAACAGACCACTATTGTGCGTTTTATACCGAAAACATGTCACAGAACCAGGGACCAGATCCAAGTGGTAGTGTATTGTATAATTGAATGATAGTATTGCAGTGTGATGTAGTGTATTGTTTATAGCAGTGTACTATTGTACTCCATTATTCCACACGCCATCGGGTACTTTAAAATGGGCTTGATTGATGCATCAATCACAGATCATAAAGTAGCTACCTCCACTTTATCAGATCATAAACACTAAAAAACTCACAGCCATCATACAACACTACACACACACACACCTCACTCACTGTCTGTCTGTATTCATCATTTCATTTATGTTTACAGTCCTTCACATTGTACTTGTCTTCCCCCCCCCTTTACATTAATACTTGCTGTTCATTACTGTATTCTCTGGAGAGCCTCAGTCACCAAAACAAATTCCTAGAATATGCAAAACACACCTGGCGACAAATCTTATCTGAACCTGAATTTTGAAATTAATTTTCCATTCATATCACAACAGCCGGCGTGTAGTGGTTAACACATGTCTCACAACAAGAAGGTCCCAGGTTCGGTTCAATCCTTGTGTAGAGTTTACATGTTCTCCCTGCACTTGTGGGTACTCCGGTTTCCTACCACCGTCCAAACACATGTACTTTATGATGAATGGTGTTTCTAAACTGCCCATAGGAGTAAATGTGTGTGTGATTGTCCATGTGTGCCCCTGTGATGGACTGGCTACCTGTCCAGGGTGTACACCTGCCTTTCGCTCTATATGCGCTGGGATTTGCTCGAACGGACTCTCTTGTCGCCGAATTAGGGAATAAGTGGGTAAGATGAATGAATGAATGAATGAATGAATGAATGAATGAAATTACCTGAGAAACGTCACTTAACCATGAAACTAATCAGGTGACGTGTGTGCAGGTTGCAGTTTTAGGTGCTGTGGTCAGATGGGACGCGCCCTTCATTCACAAACATTTATCGTTTATTCAACAGAACATTCATCACCTAATGATTCGACTTCAACAAACGAAGGTTTCTATTTTTTATTATTAACTCGAACAAAGATTTCAGTTTTAATAAAGAAAATCTGTTCCTCGTTAATCCTGTTACCAGAATAAAGAAATAAATAAATAACAGCTCGGATGACTCGGACAACAAACCGAGTCACGAACAATCGGCTAATCAAATACATCCGCGGAGGAAAAAACACTAAACACAACAATTAGTCCGTCTGATTTTACTATACAAACTAACGTGTTTAACCAAAGATCAGTAAAATCTGCCAGCTGAGATGCTCATTAGCTAAACCGCGATCAGTGTTTCCGTTTCGGAAACGTGTTTCTTTATATAGATCCAGGTTCAAAATACTACTTTTAGAAATAAATAGAACTTATATTGGTGTTTGGCTGTTGTTGTTGTTGTTTTTATTTTGTTTTTTACTTGAAATGACACAAAAGCGGCCACATACCTTGAAGAAATGACCCAGGAAACTCTCTTGACAGGTCGCGCTGTCTTGTTCTTCTTTTATACACACACTACTTTACACTGATATCCGTCGTTACTGACACCTAGCGGTCATTGGTGGTGACGCTGACGATTCCTAAAGCCAGCGTTGTTTTGGAAGTTGTTTCATGTTGCCAAAACGACCGGAACTGTAACAACCGTAACAACAGCATACAACCACGTGACTGATTTCTCAAAATATTACGATTTTAATCTTGTAATCGTATTTTTAACGTGCAACTAAAACATTAAAGCATTATTTTTTAGGAGGTTTTTAAGTGTTATTGTTTTTATTTATGAATTGAGTACAATTGAGCGTTCATTCATTCATTCACCTTCTTACCCGCTTATTCCTTAATTCAGGGTCAGTGAGGTCTGCTGGAGCCTATCACAGTGCACATAGGGTGAGAGGCAGGGTTACACCCTGCACAGGTCGCCAGTCCATCTCAAGGAAACCCATAGACGGACTACCACACTCACACACACATTCATTCCTAAGGGCAATTTATAGAATCACCAATCAACCTAATGTACGTTTTTGGACTGTGGGAGAAAACAGAAGGATTCCCATTGATAATTAAATAATTAAAGAAATGTACAGTAAATGTAACCACATATTATTCTACTTATCGAAACAATCGGTTAACCACAAAATATACCAGCCTGCCCTGACTTTGTCCACCAGCAGGGGGCAAATATGATCTGTATGCAGTTCTGCGCAGACACAGAAAAGAAGAAAATCCGGCGCGTTCCATTTTCAAATAGATTATTTTTATATTGGATATTTATTATTCATTTTATCAACCACTTAACTAAAAAAATTGATAGGTATGTTTATAAAATTGTTACTACATATATTAATATTTTGTCACGCTAAAATCTTCAAACAAAATAGTTTCATTTCCCCCTATGTACAATGATGGTATTAACTAGAGAAGTTGGCGGGAATTTTAGCGGAAGTCAGAGAGCTTGGTCTCGGACCCGGTTCGAACAGTACTACCAGGCTGCGGGTGGTGTAGTGGGACTGTGGAGATGATTCGCGCGCAGAGACTGTTAAAAGCTCTTCAAAATGAAGCAAAGGTGGAGGATTTTTGTTGAAATTTCGCGTCAGAATCTATTAAACAAACTCTTTTTTTTTGATCCGGGTTATATGTTGGATTATGGAGTGGGAATATGTTGATTAATGTTTATGTTCTGTCTTTAATAGCAATCATGACCGTAGTTCGTAGATTTTTAATTTACTCGTCAGTTAACGAGGGTATAATTTTGTGTAGCAGACTGAACAAGGAGGGCGGTTGACGATCGATTCCGGGGTTCTTTTCCTGGGCAATGGGGTCTTTCTCTCCCCGCGCGTGCGTGGGTTTCCTCCGGTTACAATTACAGCATTTGGCAGAAGCCCTTATCCAGAGAGACTTACAACTGAGCCATTTGAGGTTAAAGGTCTTGCTCAGATGCCCGCAGTGGTGGTTTGGTGTTGCTGGGAATCGAACCCCGTTCTTTCTGTTATTAGTCCCACAGCTTAACCATCACTAAGTCACCACTTCCGAGCACAGTCCTTTCACCGTCAAAAAACCCGTGTATATTAGATTGATTTAGTGATTCTGAATAGTATCTGTGTGCCCTGTGATGGACTGGCGACCTGTCCAGGGTGTACCCCTACCGTTTTTTCCCTAGCTACTCCAGAAGACCTCCATGACTAAAGAAGGTGAATAGAATTCAGTGGTGAATCATTTTGATGTTTGAATTTAAGTGTAAATGAGTCGTTCTCTTTTAGACAGATAGATCGATAGATCTTCGCCACAGCAGATCGCTCTTCTCCTCACTACCCAGTCCTCTACCTCTGCCACTTTCACCCCAACTACCACATCCATAAACCTCCTCCTTTGTCTTCCTCTTTTCCTCCTGCCCGCCACCTCCATCCTCAGCGTTATTATAACCATACACCAAAAGCAGCTTACCCTTTTCGTACAATTACAATCTATAAACATAGCATTAGGTGGATCTGTTAAAGAAACACCCCTTAATTTCAATCAAAATAAAAGCTTTATTTGTTAATGATCCGGATTAAACCGCTTCTTGCAGTTTTTGAATAAACTATTCACCCTCTCATAATGACCAAGAACAAAACAAAGTGCTAAACAATAAAACAAGCCTTTATCACTGGGTTAGATACATATTTAAATAATTCACAATACTATTTAATTAAATTCGGATTTATTCAAATGTGCGCATCATATCCACAAAAATCTGATTACTTTCATTTTTACAATTGCGTAATCACTTTTTTAATATCTAGTACTATGCTCACTGGCGCCATCTATAGGTATCTAAAGTAACACCTGCAAACCTTTAAGAAAAGTTAAGTGGTCATATTGCTTAATACTCTTCCTTTTTTCCATACCAACTGTTATTTCTTTGAGCAATTAGGTGTTAAGGGCCTTGCTCAAGGGCCCACAGTGGCTGCTTTCTGGAGACCCTTGTAAGACCAACACCTTAACTACTAAGCCACCACTTGAACCTTACAACGAGGCAACTAAAGACGAGTGTATTGTATGCTTTTAATAATTTTTAAAATTTTATTTTTGTTTCATTTTACAATTAATAATAAGGGGCTGCACAGTGGTTAGCACGGTCGCCTCACAACAAGAAGGTCCTGGGTTCGATTGATTCTGTGCAGAGTTTGCATGTTCTTCCCTGCAGTTGCGTGGGTTGATTGGTGAGTCAAAATTGCCCATAGGAGTGAATTGTGTGTGAGTGGTTGTTTGTGTGCTGGGATAGGCTCCAGTAGACCCCCGTGACCCCGAATTAGGGAATAAGCAGGTAAGAAGATGAATTAGAAATAAAAGGCCATCATTCGAGCAACTTTGTATATAAACTTTAACATAAGTCACACACATGTTCCTAAGCCGAGTACTGGTAGAACCTTCTGTCCTGCAAATACAATGTGCAAGACATACAGTATTCTAGGACCAGTGTTAGAAACCTTTGATAACAAGCTAGTCAGGCATTAAAATCACTACAATATAATGGGAATAAAACATTTTAAGCTGCTTCACTTTATTACATTAGGGCTGTCACAATGATCAAATTTGGCTGACGGGGAAGTGGTAGCCTAGTGGTTAAGGTGGCTAATACCAGAACGGGGTTTGATTCCCACCTCAACCACCACTGTGGACCCTTGAGCAAGGCCCTTAACCACCAATTGCTTAGTTGTTTAAAAAAAAAGAGAGAGACCAAATGTAAGTTGCTCTGGATAAGAGCGTCTGCCAAATGCCTAACTGTAACGATTAAATCCAGGTTTGAGCAATTAATTGTTTGTTTTGACAACAATTAAGCATTTAAACAATGAAATCTTTCTGTGTCCTGAACATGTCCAGAGTGGAAGTGAGAAACAGAATGACTTTCCATCAGCAGAAAGTCTGGACATGTCCTCCATAGAGAAAGCCAGTTTCCTCCAAGACGAGGAGTTTTCCACTTATGGCAAGTGTAGCATTTATATAGCAAGCAATACAATCCTTAAAACACACTGGTTACAATACAAAAAAACCTTGTAGTCAAGTTATATTATATTATATATTATCTTTTGTGTTTGGTTTGTTCAGGTAATCCTCTACACAGCACTGCTCTGGAAGACGAAAGCAGACAAGAACCTGATCAACGACCCAAGACCACAGCAGGAAAACGGATACAAAAAGAAAAAGGGAATGAGGCCAAAGCAATGACGGAGACACCAAAGAGACCTGCAGGGGCTGGAAAAACTCTAAAAACCCAACGGAACAGCAATGTGCAGGCACAGAAAAAGAGAACGAAACAAAAGACTCCAGCGCAGACAAACCAATCACCAAGATCTCAGTATTTATAAATAATCATTTCTTGATTCTTGACATGATCTTTGTAAAGTTTGTTTGCTAAAATCATTGATGAACTTTAATCATAGCTATTTATTTGACTAGCATGTATTTATTCTCAGACGTTTGCAGACCATCTCAGAGAGAAGAAACTGCAACGGCAAAAAAAGAGCACACTCTAAGGTCTCTGATTCACTTACAATTACAGCATTTGGCAGAAGCCCTTATCCAGAGCAACCTACAACTGAGCAATTGGGGGTTAAGGACCTTGCTCACAGGTTCAAAGTGGTGGTGCTGGGAATCGAACCCAGGTCTTATTGGTATTAGCCCAATTAGCCTTAAGTACTAAACCACCACTTCCACTACTTAAAGTCATAAATCTGTGTATATGTTTGTCTGTCAGTATAAAAATATATTATTATTTTACGTTTACTCAGCGGCCAGGTAGTGATAGTTTAGCCTCCGACACATCACCTGACATAGATCACACCCGTAGCCAGAGACTGCCATCTTTGTCCTCAGATGAGTTGACCGATGAGGATGAGAGCTTTGTAAGTTTATATTTTAAGCAAGTAAATGTAGATTAGGGTGGCGCGGTGGTGTAGTGGTCAGCATGGTCACCTCACAACAAGAAGGTCTCGAGTTCAATTTCTAGGGCGCGATCTTTCTGTACAGAGTTTGCATGTTCTCCCCGCGCTTGCGTTGGTATTCCTATTTCCTCCCACACAGGCAATTTTAGAATCACCAATCAACCTAATGTATGTTTTTGGACTGTGGGGGAATCCGAAGTACCCGAAGGAAACCCATGCAAGCACAGGGAGAACATGCAATCTCCGCACATAAAGACCCTGTTAATCGAACCGACGACCGCCTTGTTTTGCAGCGACCATGTTAACCACTGCCGCGCTGCTGTTAAATAATAATTTAAGCATTATATTAGTGCCATTTCCTGCTTTTCATTAACTCGTCTGTTTTTTTTTATTGCAGCACCCATCCAGTGAGAGACATATGGAATCCCACATAAATCTTTCAACGTCAAGTTCATCCCGTCAGCCGCAAAAAGGTCAGAAACAGAAAAGGAAATCTTTATCTGCTTCATCAGGTAAGATGGAACCGTACACCTCTTACTATTAAACTCTTTCTATTGTTCTCCCAGCGCTTGTGTGGGTTTCCTCCAGGTACTCCAAATTTCCTCCCACAGTCCAAAAACATGTACTTTAGGTTGATTGGTGATTCTTTATTGCCCATAGGAGTGAATGTGTGGGAATGGTTGTTTTTCCTGTGTGGCCCTTAAAACATTGAGAACTGGCTGTTCAAAGTCTTTCAATAGTTTTAGTTCAGGTCAATTCTCAGTAACTTCATAGTACAGCCGCAGTGTATGTACTCAACAACACATCACTGCAATGACTTACACATGTCTAGTACATTGCCTGTTTGGCTGTTGTACAAGACCATGTCCAATATTTCAGGTTTTGTGTAATATATATTTTTTCTCTGATCATCTACAATTCTCAACTTCATCCCCGTCCTTGTTCTTCTATGTAACTAGTCCTGTAGATCTATATTTTCCTTATATATATATTCTTTAGTAATTGTTTATACTGTCTGTCAATCTAATCTAATGTACTATGGTCCTATGAGCTATTAATGAGTAAATCATACACCAAGCCTTTACAATCAATCTTGTTGTAAAATATGGGGTATGTAGTTATCACCTTAACCAAGATCATGGTGCCCAAGGTGTTCTTCATGATTCAATAAAAGGATAAAGTACAAAAAGTACAAAGGTTTTATAATTGCCCAGGTTTCTTTCAATTTCATTGTTAGTGTGTTTGTCTATAAATATTAGGAAATTTTAAAAATATTTATTTGTAAAAAAAAAAAAAAATAGATATGAAAAACGCTACAATCTCTGGATTTCCCCCTCTAAAATCCATTTCCTGTTTTTGTAATCATTGAAATTGCAGCAGCTGTGTGTGGGTGGGCTTTGATCAGATTAGCCAGCTTCACGGCTTGTTAAGGGTTTTGAATCAAAGCACACAAACACATAAGATTCCAAAAATGTATATTTTTATTGATTACCTGAATGATGATGCACCATTCAGTGAAATGTTTTTTATTCACAAAGAGTTTGCAGAGTCAGAGTGCAGGGTCAATTACGATAGCGTGCACCTTTGACCACCAACCATTTGAGCTACCCAACTAACAGACACGTGGCATATATATATTTTACTAGCTGCAAAATATAAAAAAAACACCAGGACAAAAAAAGCAAACAGACAGTAGATAACAAAAGCAGTAGTTGACTATAGTGGCATGGATAATTGTACGTGGAGGCTTGGTGAGCTACAGTGAGCTTTAGTCCACTTTGAGATAAAGAATCTTATATGTCTGTATTATGTTTAGGGGAATTGTCATACTGGAACATGTTCAGGTACATCTAGTTTAGTAGATGTAGACGTACATTCTGGACAATCTCCTGCCTCCAGTTTTGTGGCTAAAATATGTTGCCATATCATATACATTTGGCCAGTGATATTTTTGAATGTTATGTCCATTTGTAAGTAAAGAACACATCCAAATGAAACATTGTTTTGCTTGACTGACATAAATTTTAAAAGGGACCCATTCTTTTATTTTTGTTACAGACAGTGGAAATCCCAGTAAAAAACAGAAACTTCAAAGTGGAAGAAATCCAAGTTCACTCGATGTGGTTCTTGAAGCTTTTCAGGATTTTGTCTCACAGTATAAGTGCGATATTAAAAAAAAAAATTAAATATAAAATTTAATATCGTTTTGTAAATAGTGTTTACTGTGTAATAAACTGTTTTATTAAGCAGCTACTGATTTTGTGTAGGGAGACACTGAGCTCTGAGGTTAATAAAACCATAGATGCTTTTTCTCACTCATTTGAGGACAACCTTACTGAGATGGTAATTCAGTCTATACATTAATCAATAAATCCTGTTTCTAAAATAGCAAAGATGGCATATTCTTTAATTTCAATGCCCTGAGCTAATGGTAATAAATGTTTATCTTGTAGATCACTGCAAATAAAGAGTTCAACAGTGTAAAGCGTGAAACAGTAAAGGTAGCTGTATTTGCCCTGTCATGTCCAGATGAAGAAATGGAAATCTTTTCTTAGCAGCTATTCACTAAACATGGAAATATTGTTTTTGATTTTTTTCAGATTAATAAAACCCTCAACCAGAAGAAGACTAGACTTTTGGAGGCCTCAAATGAACTTATCAAGTAAGTATAATATGTAAAAATAGTATGATTTACTGTTGTTGGATTAGCAGTATAGTGTGAGACGATAAATGTTGGTTGACAATGTTTTTGTCCTTTCCTTAATCAGGAGTAAGGCTGAGCTTAAGAAGGTTGAGAAAGAGCACACTGAGTTGGAGCGCAGACTCGCTGCTTTAAAACAAGGCACTGCTTTTCTAAATAACCTGAAAACCTTAAACAGAAGATACCTGCAGTATCGTAATGTTCATGCTGAAGAACCAGAAACGGTAAAAGAAAAAAGAAACCATAACCAGTTCAACTTGTTTAGTAAAGTTTTTCCTCACTGTCGGAGGTCTCAATTCAGTTGGGAATGATTTTCAGATTTGTAAAAAGTTCTAGCCATGAATGTTCCTACATTATTTACAATGTTAGCTAAAAATTCTAAATCTTGTTCAATCTGTAATTATCTCCAAATTTGTATGTTTTATGTCTTTTTTTTTTTTTTTTTTACAGTATGGACCATGCTGCATTCCGGCTATGCTCCTAGAAGTCAGGAGCATCACAGGGCCAGAACAACAGTTAAAGAACATTAATGACAAACTGCAGCAGGTGTTGGAGAAACAGAAATAACATTATATTTAGTCATTTATAAATTGTTTAAAATAGTTAGTTAAATTTATATAGATATTAAATACCTGCAAGATAGTATGCATTCTTTTATTCTGTTTGCATAAATAAGTCATTCAAATGTGTTTCTAATAAAGTGATGAAGTAAGTGTATTTTTCAACGCAAATTATAAATGAAAAAAAAAATCTTTGCATCCTTACAAATAGGGTTTCACGTTGACAGACTAAATGCAAACGGTGTTCTAAACCACTTGCCACAAGTGTGGAAACCCAACTGTTATGCATAAATGACCAGCAAAAAATTACCTCTTATGAAAATCAATGCGGTTTAAGTCGTTGTCACAGAAACTCGTATACTGTTTCTAGCAATATCATATGTATAATAGCTAGTTATGTTTATTATTAATTATTATTATTCCCATTGTTTTAGAGTAGGTAGTTTAACTATATTGATTTATAATGCCAATAATTTTAAGATCTAAAAGTTTTAAGAGGAAAAATCTCATTACTGCAGTTCAATTTGCTTAAATATGAAACTTATTGAATGATAAAACATAATTTTATTTCTGTTTAAGTATATAAACTTTTTGTATTGCCAAATCATATCAAAACTTTAGAATCCAGGATTCCCATGTGACTTTAAGCCACTTCCTGTGGTACAGTGGTGTGAAAAAGTATTGACCGCCATCCTGGTTTTCAATCGTTTGTTTTGTTTTTGTCACACTTCAGATCATCAAGCTAATGTAAATATTAGTCAAAGATAACATGGGTAAACACAAAACACTTTTTAAATGAAGCTTTTTATTATTAACACAAATTATTGTTAAAACAAAATCCAAAACTACATGGCCCTGTGTGAGAAAGTGTTTGCTCCATTAACCTTATAACTGGTTGGGCCACCCTTAGCAGCAACTACTGCAATCAAGAGTTTGCAATGACCATATTTTATTTAGCTTCATTTAAATATATTGGGCATTAAAATACTTAATTTGACCAAAAATGTTTTTATTGGATAAAAATTAATTGTATTATAATATCTTAATATATACAATTCCTAATGAATATTCCAGCTAGTTATTTGATTATTGTGTCAGATTATATTATATGTGCTTTTGCACTGCAAATGATATATTATTAAACATCGCAAGAACAAAAGCTATTACAAAATCATTCCAATAAAGTTTTCAGTGATTTTCTTTTTGAAAACTGTTTTGGTTTATAAAACAAAAGATCCATGACCTAAAATCTTTCTGTGCTAAGTTTAAATTGCCCATAGGAGTGAATGTGACTGTGTGTGAGGGGTTGTTTGTCTATGTGTTACCCTGTGATGGACTGGCGGCCTGTTGTTTGTCTATGTGTTACCCTGTGATGGACTGGCGACCTGTTGTTTGTCTATGTGTTACCCTGTGATGGACTGGCGACCTGTTGTTTGTCTATGTGTTACCCTGTGATGGACT
>JAOTRA010053640.1:0-33054 GCA_026260255.1 Pseudolaguvia tuberculata | reverse complement strand
ATAGGAGTGAATGTGTGTGTGAATGGTTGTTTGTCTATGTGTTGCCCTGAGATGGACTGGCGACACATCCAGGGTGTACCATCTGCCTCTCGCCCTATGTGTGCTGGAATAGGCAGCACAGACCCCCGTGACCCCGGATTCGGGAATAAGCGGGTAAGAAGATGAATGAATGAATGAATCATCTTTTTGATGATATTCTAATTATATGACTACCACCTGTATTTAGGAGAGCAAATACACAATTTCCAAAAAATTTTTTACCATATACAAATTAAACAATTTATTAGTACTGTACTACCTACTTAAATTTACTTATTGGTTATTTGATTAGGAACACAGTTAGGGGAAAAATTATCCACTGCTGATTTTGCTGGCAATAAATGACCAGTCTATAACAAGAATAAACTGTCAGACAGAACTACAACAAAAACAACCAGAAAAACACATTTAAAAAAGCTGTTAATCAATATGAATTGATTTGCATTTTAGAGTGATAGAGTAATTATTTAATCTCCTATCAATGAACAAGATTTCTGGCTCCCATTTGAATAACCATTCATTTAATACAAATGTCTTAATGGGACTCTTAAAGGAAGTGGGAGTGCCAAGTAGTCAAGGCATTCACTGATAATTTTCGAAGCAGAAACTACCATTAAAATTATTGACTGATTATTTCATTGTCAGGTCAAAATCAACTGGGAACCACATCCTTTTGTCTCTCTGTATGCTGTATGTGTATATAATTGTCATACAGTTGTTCAAATACACCTCGCTTCAGTGGAGTTCTGGAAACCGAACTGTAAGTCACAAAACAATTATAATTTTAATACTATAATAAAAAATTACTGTAACAATTTTTAACTGGCAATTACACAGTTATCAAATAATATAGTAGCATTTTTAATAATACCATATATGTAGAAAATTAATACACAACGTGAAATAAAATGTAGATTTAAGCCCCTTGCTCTGTGGGCTGAATTTTGAAAGAATATTCTTACGTCTTGATGTCTAAGGAATATGTGAAGATTAAAGAAGCAGATGTGTAAACATACAGATACTAAAATAAAATTAAAATTCATAGATGTTTATTCAATTTAGCAATCAAAACAAACATTGTAAATTGTTTTATTACCTTGAGTTGCCTTATGTGTAGAAGGTTCTAAATGACTGAGTATAGTAGCTGAGGCAGACTATGCAAAACTAAAGATGAAGCATAGCACAGTAGAGATTCCTGTAAAATAATTTTTATGAAAGGAAAAATCATCTCACCAGTCACTGATGTTGAGAAGGTTTCAGGGCTTTTGGTGACTGGCTTCTGTAAAAAAGAAAAAACGAACTTTAAAAAGGCAAAAAATAAGAACAATAAGAAATTCGAGAGAAAACAACATAGTGAAAATAACTTACTGCAAATCCCATGGTTGCCATAGTCCACAATTTGTTCTCTAGATTCAGTGGCTTATGACTGTATATATCTTCTGCTGAGAATAGTGAGCAATGTGTTGATTAAAAAGTACTTGATTAATTAAAAAGCTTATTTAATTAAAAGCTTATTTGTACAATCAACTTGGTTTGAACATCCATGTAAAGTGGGAACATTAGCCCTCAAATACAACAATTGTTTTGCTCTACAATTGTTTTGCTCTATTCTTGTTTTCAGGGTGCTGTTCCCTCGTGAGAATGCCAGATTGTAATGCGGCGAACTGGGCTCCGCCCCCGCGTGGCACAACAGACGAGGCTCCGCCCCCCACGCTGCATCGGCTGTCAAACCGTTACGGACATGTTTGGCGTCGTCGTCCTGGCAACTAGGTTGCCAGGGCGATGACGCGGTATTTGGGGTGACGCGCCGGTAGGTGCAGGTGTGGGTGGTTGGCGATGTACGGCATATCTTGAGTTGTGTGTATTCGTGGATTTCTTGGACTCTGGGACTACTATCCAATGTAAATACATATTCCCGTTTTGTGTTCTGTGTGCTCGTCATTTTGTTTTGTTTGGTTTACATGTTCATTTCCGCATCACTGTATATATAGTTCTCTGCACTCTCACCTGTCTAAATAAACGTTCACCCTTCACTGCATCATGGATCCAGCTGTCTTCTCTGTGCTCACGGCGTTACACAGATGATTGTAAATGATTGTAAATGTTATTTAAGCCTGAGACTGTTTCAGTTTTAGTGCTTGTCACTTCCTGTTGTACAATTTGTGACAAGATATTATTGTGTATAGGTGTTTCCCATATTCATATGCTTTCATTCTTTTATTCATCCTTTAACCGGCTTATTCCTTAAATCAGGGTGATCTGCTTATCCCAGCGCACATAGGGTGAATTGTATGTACTGCTGCTCATCATCAGGGACGTTTGTGACTGTTAGATATAGACTTTTATATATTTACCATGTAAATTCATCGATTACATGAGTTAAAAAAGGCACTATTTTGGGCTCTCTCAAAAAGTGAATTCCACACAGTATACACTGCAACGCATCTCTGGAGGTTCTGTATCCCATGAAAGATTAAAACACAAAGAACACAAAGGCAGACATTTTGTCTTGACTCCATGCCCCTTTAGATGCAGACTCCAACTCCTTTAGCTGAATAGGTTCATCAAAACTCCTAGTTTCCCCATTCAGTGGTCCCAAAATCCTAATACATCCAAAGACAGGCACATATCTCACACTTCCCTGAGCACTGGATATACTTGGGGCCAATAAAATCCTCTTGCATGACTCAGGACTGGTTTCACCAGGTGGATTTTACCACTAACCATCCACTCTCTGGAGGTAAAATATGCATTCTAGCAACAGTGGACCCCCTCATGGCCTTGCCAACAGCCTTGAAGCGCTCTTCCAAAATGTGTTTATAAACTTCCTGATTGGTGTTATTTTTCTCCCTTTTAGGTTTGATTCTTCATGATATCACCCATAAACAAACAACAATTCTACCACCACCACCAGATCTCCTGTAACCTGTTTCTACCATACACACAAAATTCCCTGAATACCAACCATCGCTATTTCCCTAGACAGGAGAGCCCAACCACTTGTTTCATGAGAATGGGAAAGTCTCCAATGAAACCAAGTCCTAATCCTTCGACCGATATTTGGTCTGTGTGTATTCCTAGAGCTAAACAAAAATTAAAGCCTGCTATAACAACTTTTTTAATGTACATAACCGGATCCCAGTACACACAGCCTGCAATCTAAACTAAGGTTGTTAAATATTACATCTCTCACATCTAGTTATGCAAGATATCTGATATTAATTATTTAGTAAAAGTTTGACAAACTATGTTTAACAGAAACCTCGACTAAAAGGAATGTGTACATCTGCACACATCAGTCTGGTCTAACTGGTAGAAGAGGAAGAAATGCAGTTATTCATCAGGGTAATTTGACCTTCATACAAAAAACCTGATAATTTTACTGCGTTTGATGCTTTCTATAGTAACATACTGTAACCACAAATAATAAAACAGGTTTATTAATTATTGTTCAATTATTGACACCCAGGACCGTATTCTGAATTTGTTAACCTGGTCATTTCTGTTGATATAAATTAATTATAAATTAAATATAGATGACCAACAGCATTTATATCTATATTCAAATCACTGGGAGTAAATCTGTAACGGTGTTCGTGTGTTCTTCGAATCCATGCTGCAGAACATGCCAGACAGTCAATTCTTACAATGGTGTTTAATCGGACTGAAACGTGACAGAGGTGAACACACTTAACATGCAGGGAACAGCAAACAGGTTCAAGAAGATAGACGATACTCAGGGTAAGGAAAAGGTAAACAAGGGTCAGGATACATGATATCAATAGAAGGTTCTTAAGAGACTCGGTAAGTTTAGTTAGCAAAACAATACTTCGCAATGTGCCCCCATGATGGCACTCCTTAAATAAGGTTGCACAATTTTTATTGTCTGTAATTACTGTCTGTAGCACCAATGTTCTGGAGAAACGTTAAAATGACAAAACCTTCTTTGACTTTGACCAGTGCACATGGCACCAGGACATCCTAGGCCAGAGGTCAATGTTTGTCTTTGTGGTTGTTTCATCTGACCAACAACAGTCTTTGCCGGCAATAAATCAGGCTTGTTGCTGGTGCATTATTTTCATCAATATCATTATCTTTATTGACATGATTTCTAGGTGCAGCCATGGACAAGAGGGTGTCAGGCTTGAGGATCACAGGCTTTCATCTCTGCTTTTTGCAGATAATGTTGTTCTGTTGGCTTTATGATGCCAGGACTGGGGCGGTTAGCAGCCAAGTGTGAAGCAGCTGGAATAAGAATCAGCAGCTCCAAATCAAAGATCCATGGCTTGCCTCTTCAGGTTGGTGGTATGATCTTGCCTCAAGTGGATAAGTTTAAGTATCTTGGAATCATGTTCATGAGTTAGGGAAGAATGGAATGGGAGATTGATAGGGATATTGCTGCTGTTGAGACTGTGCTAATATACGGAGAGGCCAAATGGAAGAATACTGATACTGGAATGTTTCACCCCCAAATCAAATCTCAGGACTAGGCATCATTTAGATCTATGGTAGTATTTTTTTACCATTTACCTCAGATTTGACTAAGGACTGCAGTTGGTTTATAGTCAGCATTTTGAATTGTAGCTTCATTATTGCCTGGTTCAACTGATGCAGGCCCAAAATAGAACATAGTCCGCCGCCCTTTTTAGAACTATAAAATACTAGAAGTAAAAGTGAGACTGTTTTTGACATGTGATTTTCTCTATTGTACTATAAAATACTAGAAGTAAAAGCAAGACTGTTCTTGACATGATGTGATTCTCTATTGTTCCTTACTTCCTAATTCGTAACTATTCTGGGACATCTCCTCTGGCTTCCCTTGAAAGATTCTACACAGTCACATGTGCTATTATGTAAAAAAAAAAAAAAAAAAAAGCAGAAATAAGCAACTAGATTAGTGATATCAAAGTATTCTTTTTACACCTCTTTACTTAGTTGCTATATTAAAGGTGGGGGTGTGAAGTAGGTGTGGTTTTATTTAATATTATTGTTTTGTGTAGAACACAATATGAAAAATGTGAAAATATGTCTTAAAATAAGGTTGATCTTTTTACCTTTAGTTATTCTCTGTCTGAGAAGGTTCTGAGAGTAAGAAAGCTTGTCTGCCCTGAATCACTGTATTTAAGTATTACAGTGAAGAAAACATAGGAGCTAAATCCCCTTTTTATGTAAATAGAGTTCTTAACAGTAAAAAAGTTCTTAACAGACACTGATACTGCTTGAGTGCTTTAATTGATGACCTCCTGTAGAAAAGAGAAGTCTAGACTAGAGAAGAGAAGCAGAAAAAAGCAGTGGGGACAAAATAACACAAAACAAATTACTGTGGGTACTCAGATCCCCTTAATTTTTTTTACTCATTATATTTCAGTCATTTGCTAAAATCATTCAAGTTAATTTTTTTCCTCATTATTGACAGAACAGAATTGTAGACATTTTGCTGATTTAAAAGAAAAACTGAAATATCACAAGTATTCAGACCCTTTGCTGGGACACTGATATATTTAACACAGGTGCTGTCTATTTATTCTGACTATCCTTGAGATGATTATACAGCTTAATTTGAGTCCAACTGTGTTTGATTATATTGGATTGAGTACTTAATTAGGAAAGCCACACCTGTCTATACAAGACCTTACAGCTCACAGTGCATGTCAGAGCAAATGAGAATCATGAGGCTGAAGAGCCAAGAGACAGACTCTTGTCAAAGTCTGCTGCACTTAAGCTTCCTAATAGCACAGTGGCCTCCTTGAATCCTGATATGGAAGACTTTTGGGACGACCATGAACCCTTCCTACTCTGGTCGTCTAGCCAAATTGAGTCAGGGGAGAAAAGGCTTGCTGAGAGAATAACCCAAAGATCACAGTAGCTGAGCTCTAAAGAAGCAGTCTGGAAATGGAAGAAAGTTGTATGGAGATGGGAAAGTTTTAGAAAGTCAACCATCACTGCAAACCTCCTCCAGTCGGGGCTTTAAGGCAGAGTGGCTTCTCCTCGGTAAAAGACACATGAAAAAACACCAGAACGACTACAAGATGGTGAGAAATAAGATTCTCTGTTATGAGGCCAAAATAGAACTTTCTGACCTTAATTCAAAGCAGTAATTGTGGAGAAGACCAGGCACTGCTTGTCACCTGTCCAATACAATACCAACAGTAAAGCATGCTGTGGGGGTGTTTTCTAGCTGTAGGAACAAAGATGAATGCAACCAAGTACAGGGATATCCTCAGACTGGGCCAAAAGTTCAAACAAATAACAAAGGAAAGTTCTTGAATGGCCCAGCAAGAGCCCTGACTTAAACCCAATTGATCTCTGGTGAGACTAAAAATGGCATGATTACCAACATTTACATCTACAACTGAGATATGGAGAGGATCTGCAAGGAGGAATTGCACAGGATCCTCAAATCCAAATGTGAAATTCACTTTTTGCATCTGTTCCAAAAAGACTCATTGCTGTAACAGAGAAAAGGATGCTTATACTAAATACTGTGTAAAGGGTCTAAATACTTAGGAGCATGTGTTATTTCAGTTTTTTTTTTTAATAAATCAGCAAAAATGTCAAAAATGCTGTGTTTTTCTGTCAACATCGGGTGCTGTGTGTACATTAATGAAGAAATAAATTAACTTCTCCTTTTGGCTTCTCCCGTTAGGGGTTGTCACAGCGGATCATTCTTCTCCAAACTACCCTGTCCTCTACTAACTGCATATCTTCCCTCAACGCATCCATAAACCTCCTCCTTGGTCTTCTTTTTCTCCTTCCTGGCACCTCCATCCTCAGCATTCTACCAATATTTTGCATGTCCCTCATGTGCACATGTCCAAACCATCTCAACCTAGCCTCCCTCACCTTGTCTCCAAAACATCCTATGTGCACCGTCCCTCTAAACTCATTTCTAATCCTGTCCATTCTCGTCAGTCCCAATAAAAATCTCAGCATCTTCAACTATGCCTCCTCAAGCTCTTCCTCCTGTCTTTTTGACAGTGCCACTGTCTCAAAACTGAACAACATTGCAGGTCCCGTTTATAGTCCTATAAACTTTCTCTTTCAATCTTGGAGAGACTCGCTAGTCACAAATCAATCCTTTCACTCTTATCCACATACTCCACCCTGCCTGCACTCTTTCTGTCGCTTCTCTAACACACTCTCCATTATTTTTCACTGTTGACCCAAGATACCTAAATTCCTCCACCTTCACTACCTTTTCTCCCTGCATACTCACCACTACATTGCCTTTCCTCTCATTCACACACATGTACCATCTGTTCTTTAACTTTATTCCCCTATAGTTACTGCACGCTTGCACATCTTTATTCTTAAAAATTGGTACCAGAACACTCCTTCATGCCTCGGTCATCCTCTCACCTTCCAAAATCCTGTTAAACAATTTGGTCAGAAGTTTACTTAAAAAAAAAAAAAGAACTTAAATGATTTTAGCAAAAGGCTGCACTATAACAAAGACTGAAAAATTTAATGGGGTCTGAATACTTTCCATACCCACTGTATATATATTATTATAGAGTTACCTTAAGAATGTTTTCAGGTTTCTGTATGGTACGAGTACCTATTTCCTTCACTGTGAATATAGAATACTGCAATTAGACAATCAAATATTAGTTGAGGCTTAATTGTATTTCTACTAATCCTCAATTGAATATTTGAAATGTCTCAGTTTTGTATGTAACTATCATTATTGAAGAGGGAAAGGAAACATCACAGGGTTGACTGGCAAACTGGAAATCTTGCTTAAGAGACCAATACCCTTCAAAAGAATCTAAGCACAGCAGTAAACATTGATATGCATCATGCGTATAAAATGATCAGCAAGTGCACAGCAGCGGTATAGCAACTGCTGCAACAGGATGGGACACCTTCATTTCTTTCTGTTACATACAGTAAGTTGTCTTAGCCTTGTAATGAAATATTTTATATTTCTTCTTCTTCTGCTACTTTCAGCTGCTCCAGTTAGGGGTCGCTACAGTGGATTGCCCTTCTCCACACTACTCTGTCCTCTACATATGCCTCTTTCACACTAACTACCTGCATTGCTTCCCTCACCGCATCCATAAACCTCCTCCTTGGTCTTCCCAGCACCTCCATCTTCAGCATTCTTCTACCAATATACTGCATTCTTCTACCAATATACTGCATGCTACCACTTCCCACAAATCCAGCAAATCCAACAAATCTCAAATTGGGGAATAAGCGGGTAAAAAGATGATTGAATGAATAAATGAATGAATGAATGAATTAATTAATTATTCATTCCTACTAGGCATGTTATATTACGGCATTTCTATAAAACTAAATGTAAAAATGTGAGGTATTGGTAACCAAGTTATCTCACAGCAAAAAATTCTTGTTTTTTTCTCCAACAGCCAATAGGTGTGTTGTGTGTGTGTCATTTCACACTGATTTTAAAAATTGGGTTAAATGTATATGGCAACTTATCTTTTTTTGTTCTTATGTGTTGATACATACGTATATACATTCATAAAGAATATAATTACATAGGAGGTATTAATATACTATATTTTGTTGTTTTGGTGGTTTTTGCCACAAAGAAGAACTAGGGTCATTGAACTGTATGCCTTTTGGGATCTGTATTAACAGGTTTGTGGTTGACGATGTTATTTAAACTTAGCTGCTGTGTTAAGCAAAAACAAACATTAAGCAAACAAAACCAGATTTGATAGACAATGCAGGTTGGAGCAAATATTAAGTATATTGATAACACAGCCCAATTATAAACTTGTAAAATTATTTTTATTATCTGAGGTTAAATAAGTTTAAGGTCATAATCTCAAAGCACATAGACTATAGTACCATGTTCAGCATATTTATAATATGTATTGAAACAAATACTGATGAAAGTATAAGACCTTGCTAATAAGATTTAAAAGTATTAATACAACTTTAATAAATAATACTTTTTTAAAAAAAATCACTTACCAGCTGTGTTGTGGATAACTGGGGGGCTCCAGGCTCCATTGATATTTTCATATTCTGCTCGAACCCCAAACTCATATGGTGTGTCTGGTTTAAGTTGGTCAATGACTGTCTCTTTGGTCTGACAAGTCTGATAGTTCCAGGTGTTTTTGAGCTCTTTTTCCCTGTAGCGCACGGTGTAGTGACTAGAAATAAGACAAAGTTTTTCGACTGTTGCACCACAGTACGTATTTGATAGAAATTTAATAGGTTTTAAGTGCATTTTATACTTTAGAATATGTTTCATAGTTGATATTCACAATAATATAACTGCTTAAGTTGCTGGGAGTCCTCGACTTTCTCTCTGGAATATACTGGCTTGCAATAGTGTCAGATTTGTTAAACAGAACAGAATGAGGTACAGCATTCAACAAGTGCTGAGTGTGAATCATATATATATACACACAGCTACAGTTAGGCATTTGGCAGGCACTCTTTTCAAGAGCTTACATTTGGTCTCTTTTTTTTTTAACAACTGAGCAGTTGTGGATTAGGGGCCTTGTTCAAGTGGTTGCTTGGTGGAGGTGAGAATCAAACCCTGCTCTTTCTAGTATTAGTCCAACACCTTAACCACTAGGCTAGCACTTCTCCACATCTGCTCTAAGGAACCAGACTCAGCCACTCCCACGTAGTTAGCGTCAACGCCTTGGATATGTCATCGAGTTGTGGAGGCAAAAACTCTGGGAGGAGTCGAGAAAGTGCATGGAGAATGACTATCCGTTGCAGTGGAAGGAATACTTTGAGGATCGCCTCAATAACATCAACATTAAGCAGAAACAGGGGTTCGGCTGTGGACTCATCTATCACCCAAGCTGAAGTCACTGAGGTAGTCAAAAAGCTCCTTGGTAAGGCACCAAGTCTTGGCTGATACGCCTCTGCAGAATTGCATGGTGGCTGCAAACAATGCCGCTTTATAACCTCTTCAGGGTCCTGGAGGACTCATGGGAGTTTGCCCAACCTGTCCACATGTGTTTTGTGGATCTTGAAAAAGCTTTCAATCCCTTGTTGTGTCTTGTGGGAGGTGCTCTGGGAGTATGAGGTCCCGGGCTCTTTGTTAAGGGTATGGCCAGAGTAGAAGCTTGGTACACACTGCAGGCAATAAGTCAAACTTGTACCCCATGTGTGTTGGACACCGTCAGGACTGCTCCCTCACCGGTCCTGTTCATTATCTTTATGGACAGGATTTCTAGGTGCAGCCAGGTTCAGGAGAAAGTCAGGTTTGGTGACCACAAGATTTCATCTCTGCTTTTGCAGTGTCCTGTTGGCTTTATCAAGCCAAGACCTTCAGCGTACACTGCGGCCAGACTCGTGACGTGAATTGTGGCCCACGGTCCGATACGATGTCCTCAGGTAAGCCATATACTCTGAAAATATTATCAAATAACAAGTGTGAAGCGTCTGGGATATGAATCAGCACCTCCAAATCAGAGTCCATGATTCCCAGTTGAAAAAGGATGGCTGGCCCCGTTCAGGTTCGTTGTGTGATCTTGCCTCAAGTGGAGGAGTTTAAGTATCTCTGGATCTTGTTCACAAGTGAGGGAAAATGGAGTAAGAGATTGACAGGAGGATTGGTGCATCTTCTGCAGTAATGTGATTAAAATACCGATCAGTTGTGGTGAAGAAAGAGCTGAGCTGTAAAACAAAGCTCTCGATTTACCAGTCAATCTACTTTTCTATTCTCTCCTATGGCCATGAGTTTTGGGTCATGAACAAAAGGATAAGATCCAGGATACAGGCAGCTGAAATGAGTTTCCTCTGAAAAGTGGCTGGGCGCTACCTTAGGAGATAGGGTGAGGAGCCCTGTTACCTGGGAGGAGCATAGAATAGAGCCGCTGCTCCTCTGCATCGAGAGACTCCAGCTTAGATGGTTTGGGCATCTATCACAGATGCCTCCCAGACGAGGTGTTTTTGGCTGTGTCCTGCCGAGAGGAGGCCCCAAGGAAGACCCAGGGCTTGCTGCAGGACAATGTCTCTCAGGAAATGACTTTGTGTTCTCCCGGAAGAGCTCGAGGAGGTGTCTGGGGAGAGGGATGTCTGGGCAGCCCTGCTTGGACTGCTGCCCCCATGACTCCGTCCAGGATAAGCGGTCAGAAGATGGATGGATGGACTGCACTATGGATCCGGTTATTCCCTCACCGTTACATGTGCACCTGCAATATTGACAACAGACATTTTCAAATGTCTGTGTTTCTGGAAGTTACAAGGCTACAGACTAGGGCTGTGAGCTTAATTTAATTGGTTTTCATGGCCCCATTATAATCTATGTTTCTAATCCATTTTGTCTGTGAAAAGTTTATATCTGTCTGTGTGTCAGTTTTCCACATTATTACTTAGCACAAAAGAAGCAGACACATACACGAAGAAAGCAGTCTCCTTACCCATAGTCAATGCATTCATCCAGGTTGGTTTCAGAAGAAATGATATTTAGCAGGGTGCCCCAGGACAACATAACAGAGGTTGGAGTCACAGTGCCAATCACCAGATGTAGAGGGTTTTCCAAAGTCTCATTCACTAAAAAATTAGACAAATGAGCTCCTTTCAGGTACAGAAATCCCCCAGCTTGGGGAAACAGGGCAGAGTAAAAGCTAGTATGAACAACAAATAAAGGAAAAAGATATTTACAAATATTGATTGTTTGAGCACTGCACCTACAAATGTGCATGCATACAGTCATACTGTTTTAACAACACATTTTTCACTACTACCCATAGTATACCCAGTACAACATATGAACATTTTTTCTTTGCATATCCCATCTTAGTAAGTTTGGGGTTGGGGTGCTGCTCAGCTTTTTTACAGCGCCTCTGAAGCAGGAAAGGTTATGTTTCTTGCTCAAGGATCCAAAGGTAGTAGACTTCCTTGGCTGCGGTTGATCTTAAACCCATGTCTTCCTGGTCTCCCGATCAACAACACGGCACCTTAACCAATTAAGCCAACACTGCCCCTTAGTTGTGTTCCTTTCTGCCACTTTTTGTGGGTTAGTTGTCACTAACATACTGAAAGGTAACATTATTAGCTAATTCTAAAGTTAATATACAGTAACAAAAAAACATACATACATAATATACGTGTAACAATCCAGTAGCTGACATATTAGTCGAATCAATAATGCAGAGTTTAAGCAGTCTTTATTTTGGAAGAGGGAAGGGGAAGGCAAACAAATCCAAATCGCAATCCAAGAAGAGTAGTCAAAAAACAGGCACAAAGTCCAAAAGTAGTTCAAACAATAAGACAAGTAGATCGCTCAGTATGGCCTAGGGCAACAATACTTCGCCAAGTTCTCACAGACCCACTAGCTTATATTGGCGGGCCATGCCCTAATGGCTGAAACAGGATATGATTTGCTAAAACTCAGGCGAGGGCGCCCTCTGCTGGCGGTCCTCCGGAAACTCAGTCCTCACAGTACCCCCTCCCCTAGGGACGCCTCCTGGCAGTCTTCTAGGGCACCCCCTAGGGCGAGGACCTGGGAGTTCAGGGTGTCGGGCATGGAATTCCTGTACCAGAGTAGGGTCTAAGATGTCAGACGCTGGCACCCAGGACTGTTCCTCCGGGCCATAACCTTCCCATCCACCAGGTATTGTAGGCCGCTGCGCCGCCTCCTGGAACTGAGGATCTCTCGCACAGTGTAAGCCAGCCCTTCCTCTAACTCAATAGGCGCTGGTAGTGCGGGTATCGGTTCTCCAGCATCGCCTGAAGGTACATAGGGCATCAAGAGACACATGGAACATAGAGTTAATTTTCATATGTGTGGGTAATTGGAGCTTAAACGATGCCTCGTTGATCTGTCTTATAATCTTGAAGGGCCCGATGTACTTGGGACTGAGCTTCTTGCTGGGGAGCTTGAGCTTCAGATGCTGTGTGGACAACCAGACTCTCTGACCCACCTTATACTTAGGCACTGGCCTTCGTCGCTTATCGGCATGCCGCCTTTGCCCGCGAATAGCTCTCTCTAGTCTCACATGCGCCCCCTCCCAGGTTCTAGCACTGCGCTGGTACCAGTCCTCCACCGACTGCACACATGATTGTCCTACTGTCCAGGGAAACAGGGGAGGCTGGTACCCTAAAACACATTGGAAGGGGGTTAGTCCAGTTGCAGAGTGCCAAAGGGAATTCTGTGCGTACTCCGCCCAAGGCAGAAACACACTCCAGCGCTGCTGTTCCTTGGCACAATAAGTATATAGGTGTCGCCCCAGTTCCTGGTTGGGACGCTCAGCTAGACCATTAGATTGTGGGTGATACCCGGAGGTGAGACTTACGTTAATGTCCAGGCGTTTGCAGAACTCCGCCCAGACTCTTGACGTGAATTGTGGCCCACGGTCCGATACGATGTCCTCAGATATACTCCAAATATTAATATTACCAAATAACAAGTTAGCAGTTTCTGACGCTGTAGGGAGGCCCTTCAAAGGAATGAGCCGACAGGACTTGGAGAATCGGTCGGCCACTGTTAACATGGCAGTGTGCCCTTTGCAGCAGCCCCTCAGGTGGATGACGAGGTGTTTTCGATCGCACGCACTCCGCGCAAGATCGAACATAGGCCCGCACCTCTGCAGGGGCCACCAGTACTGTCCTGTCAGCAGCTCAATGGTTCTTTGCTCACCGGGGTGTCCTGCACTTAAAGAGGTATGAGCCCACATCGTAAGCCTTTTACGAAACACGGGAGAAACGAAAATTTTACCCGGCGGCATGTTCGAAGATGGAGACTGACAATCAGATCCCACAAAACCGGGACCACCACCACACTGGGGTTGAGAATGGGCTTGGGGTCACCTGCGTGATCAACCAGGTCGTGCCTGCGAGAAAGAGCATCCGCTTTGCCGTTCTTCAAACCTGATAAGTAACCACAAACTTAAATCGGGTAAAAAAACAACGCCCAGCGAGCTTGGCGAGCATTCAGCCGATGCGCCCCTTTCATGTACTCCAGATTCTTATGGTCAGTAAAGACTGTGAATGGATGCGCGCAACCCTCCAACCAGTGTCGCCATTCTAAAAGAGCCTCTTTAACGGCGAGCAACTCCTTGTTGCCAACGTCGTATTTACTCTCCGCCAGGGTCAGCTTACGCAAAAAGAATGCACATGGATGTAGCTTAAGAGGTGAGCCATGCCTTTGGGACAAGATAGCTTCAATACCCTGATTACTAGCATCCACCTTTACCAAAAAAGGAAGGCTAGGATCTGGATGCTTTAGCATAGGGGCAGACGTGAATTTGTGTTTGAGCAATTCAAATGCTTTCATGGCAGCTTCAGTCCATCTCAACTTAAGAGGTTTGCCCTTGAGAAGGGATGTTAAGGGAGAGGCAGTTTGACTGAAGTTCCGGATGAAGCGCCTGTAGAAGTTTGCAAACCCAAGAAAACGTTGTAGTTCTTTCATGGTATGGGGGGCAGGCCAATCTCGCATGGCTAGAATGCGGCCAGGTTCCATAGAAATACCCTTGGTGTTTATAACATACCCCAAGACTTGTACTTCAGATGTATGGAATACACACAATATTCCATACATCTAAACCATGTCATGTAAACGACACAGAACCAGATATTCTAATCTATCCTGTGAATAGATTAGAATATCGTCAATATATACTATGACGCAAATATATAAAAACTCCCGCAGCGCATCATTAATAAAAGCTTGAAAAACAGCGGGGGCGTTGCCCAGTCCATACGGCATTACTAGGTATTCATAATGTCCTTTAGGAGTAACAAAGGCTGTCTTCCACTCATCACCTTTTCTGATACGTATTAAATTGTAAGCACTGCGCAAGGTCCAACTTATAGAATATTTTAGCCTCTTTGAGCTGTTCTAGAGCAGAGGGAACCAGAGGTAAGGGGTAATGGTTCTTCACTGTTATCTAATTAAGGCCTCTATAATCAATGCATGGCTGGAGAGAGCCATCTTTTTTAGTTATAAAGAAGAACCCTGCCCCTGCGGGGGATGTGAATGGTCTGATGTGCCCCACGGCGAGAGCTTCCTCAATGTACTGATCCAACGTTTCAGTCTCTGGCTTGGAAAGGGGGTAAACTTGCCTTGGGTGGGGTGGAATTTTCAAACAAGTTTATGCCACAATCAATGTCCCGATGCGGTGGAAGTTCAGCCGCCCTTTCCTTGCTGAACACTTCCGTCAAATCATGATAAAATGGAGGGATATTATGTGGACTGGATGACATAGCATAGCAGGGCATAGGTCGCCTCGTAGAAGTCTTTCTAAAACATCGGTGCGTGCACTCATTAAACAATTCTTTTTTTGCTTCCTGGATATGACCAGATCATGCTTAAACAGCCACGGGTAGCCTAGACTGAGGGGGGTTGTAGGTGCTTGAGATGGAAAACAAGTTTTTCATGATGACCATTGTCTATAGTAAGTCTGAGGGCTCTGGTCCTTTCGCTTATGGCTGTACCGATCTCATGCCCGTCTATCGCTGTGATGCGGAGTGGAGGGTTGCAGGGCTCAAAGGGCAGGTGTAATTCTTTAGCTAGATCGCTCGGTATGGCCTAGGGCAACAATACTTCGCCAAGTTCTCACAGACCCACCAGCTTATATAGGCGGGCCACGCCATAATGGCTGAAACAGGATATGATTTGCTAAAACTCAGGCGAAGGCGCCCTCTGCTGGCGGTCCTCCGGAAACTCAGTCCTCACAACACGGTTAATATACAGTGCGGCAAAAAGTATTTAGTCAGCCACCAATTGTTCTCCCACCTAAAAAGATGAAAGAAGCCTGTTATTTATGTCCCAACTATGGATCAGTCATCTATTTTGGTTTCATCTCAACATATGACAGTATCCCAATCCTCTTCTGGATCATCCAAATGCTCTCTAGCAAACTTCAGTCGAGCCTGGATATGCACTGGAATTGAGGTCCTGGCGGCATAATGTGTTACTGGTGGTAGCCTTTGTTATTTTGGTCCCAGCTCTCTGCAGTACATTCAGTAGGTCCCCTGTGTGGTTCTGGGATTTTTGCTCATCGTTCTTGTGATTATTTGGTCCGAATATGGTGAGATCAAAGGAGATTTAGTGGTCTTGTATGTCTTCCATTTTCTAATAAATGCTCCCACAGTTGATTTCTTCACACCAAGCTGCTTACCTATTGCAGATTCAGTCTTCCCAGCTTGGTGCAGGTCTACAAATTTGTTTATGATGTCCTTTGACAGCTCTTTCCATTGCTATTAAATAACCTTTGCCCCTACTAAGCAAATCAAATCAAGAAACTTGTCTTTTTCTGGTGCTTGTGAATATTTTTAGGTCTGAACAGGACTGAAAATTTTATTATAACCTGATTACCACAGATCCTCTGCCATACAATTACTACATTTTGGGCAAAGCTGGAAAGCTTCAGCCTCTATGACCTATTCCCAGCTTAGTGGATTTGGGGTCGGTGGTGAACATCATAGATGCCAAAATTGTGGACAAACTAAAGATACTGACTGAACTTTGCGACTACTGCCGCCATTGACGGTCACCTCATCGGCCATGCTATCATGCGACAAATGGCCTATATCACCATAGAAACAGACTCTACTCACACAGAGCGAATCTCCTTCTCTGCCCCAGAGACTGCCCCAAAGACTCCATTGATTGTAAGGCTTCACTGGTAACAAGCTCATATCCCCTCAATCATTTGGAAAGAAAATAAAATTCTTGAGTGGTCCACATTCTGTCAGGAACACTGTCTGGTTAAGCCCTTTATGTCCTTTTATTCAGTATTTACCAGTCCTCCAAAAAACCCGCCAGTTTATCATGACCGAGCCAAGGTTTTCAGCAAAATATTTTTATGATGTCCTTTGACAGATCTCTCTCCATTGAACTAGATAACCTTTGCCACTACTAAGCAAATCAAATCAAATCAAACAACTTGTCTTTTTCTGGTGCTTGTAAATATTTTTAGGTCTGAACAGGACTGAAGATTTGATTAAAACCTGATTACCACAGATCCTCTGCCATACCATTACTACATTTTGGGCAAAGCTGAAAAGCTTCAGCCTTTATGGCCTCTTGACCCTGTTATAAACTGCTGTTATGAAAGACTAAATCCAGCTTGTCAATTATTTCATAACCAGAGGGCTTGATTGTTAGTATATAGTGATGACCATTAGTTTTATATTTTCCTCATTAAGTAAGATTTGAGCAGAACAAGGTGTATCTACGCTATAATTCAACAGAAGTGGTCTCAATGTTAGTGTGTTAATGTTTAAAAAAAAAGTTGTGTGGACAAAACAGTTACAGTTAGGCATTTGGCAGATGCTCTTATCCAGAGCGACTTACAGTGGGTCTCTTTTTCTTTTTTTTTTTTTTTACAACTGAGCAATTGTGGGTTAAGGGCCCTGCTCAAAGGCTTGGTGGAGGTGGGATTCAAACCCTGGTCTTTCTGGTATTAGTCCAACACCTTAACTAGGCTACTACTTCCCACACTAATCATTTAATCCAGAAATATTGTTTACCTGTACATTGTTTCTTCACCACTTCTTTGACTGGTTTAACTGCTACTAAATATTTTGGCTCAGCATCTGAAAGAGTTGAACAGCAAGTTATATGAGATAAATGAATAAAGATTGTTATAAAGATAAGATAATTTACCAATTTCTGCTTCATATGGTTCCCCATCCTCAGGAATCTGGATTAACTGCTTGGAGAACAAACTGCTGCCATATCCCAAGATGTAACCCTCCAATTTAGTGTTCTGGTCTACCTGCAGAAACTTCAGTGTGATAGTGTTTCCTACAGCACTGATTCGAACCTTTGTGGTATGCATATGCACTAGGAATTGAAAAATGCAGACAATTACACAAATAACAGGGATAAAAAATAATTAATTTTAAGTCTTGGCCTTTTAAGTATTAACTTTTGGCTTTCTCATTGGAAGAAAAAGGCTACATTTACAGTATCAAAGAACAATTTGTTTTTATGCTGTTACCACAGTGAAAAAGATTTCACTTCAGCCATTCCAGCAATAATCCTCAAGGGCATTTTTGGAAATTTTATTATTATCATTTTCTCATTCCCTAAATCGGGACCACGGGGGTCTGCTGGTGCCTATTAAAGCTCACATGGGGCGAGAGGCGGGGGTACACGCTGGACAGGTCACCAGTCCAAAGCAGGGAAACACAGAAACTATTCACACACACACATTCACTCAATTTAGAATTACCAATCAACCTAATCTGCATGTTTTTGGACTGTTGGAGGAAATCGGAGTACTCAAAGGAAACCAACGTAAGCGCGGGGAAGCCATGCAAACTCTGCACAGAATTTGCTAAAATGTATATTAATTTATATTATAAATACATTAATGACTTACTGAAACGGTGAGAATTACTGCAGGATAAAAGTGTGACTTCAAAACAAGGATATTGACTTTTTGTTACTTTACAGCTGGCTCAAGCCATCTCTGGGAATCACATAAGGCATTATTAAGGGCAGGATTAACTTGTCTGTAGTTGCATTACGAACATTGTCAGAGCATCAAGAGCGCTATATATTATGATCATTTTCATCAGAAACTGAAGTAATTGGAAGTCAAACATTATCTGTCTTTGAACTGAAAAACATTAGTAATCAGTGTGAGTAATAATCATGCACCAAGATATTTTAGGTAAAGCACTACCTAAATATCAAGCATCTAATTGACAAACCAGTAACCTTCAGGTCAGTAAAGCAATTTTCAAAAATATTCTTAAATATTTACAGATATTTAAAGTACTTTTGAGTACATATATTTTCAGTAGTTTGTTTCTCTCTGGGATATAAAGATTTTATTTAAATAACAGATTGTTCAAGAGATCCATTTCTGTAGAATGCTGCATTCAGGTATGTATATAAGACTATTAAACTATTAAGAGTATTAAATTACAATCCATAAATATTAGCATAATAACTGTCATAGTATTAAATGAGATTAGTTTTGACTTACCATGCTGGAAGTTACTTTTTTATCTACAATCATAAAACTTTATAAACAAATCCCCAACTGCTTTAAGCCCAAGTTTTTCTTTGAAACTGTTTTTAAGGTCAAATACAATTGTGTATAACAGTGTACCATACCTCTAGATGGATAGGTGAAGCTTGTGATAACAACCTCGCTAAAGATGAGGAAGAGCAGAAAGCCTGACATGCTTTACCCTTCAATCTGTGGAACATTAAAGTTGCCTCGTTGTCTACAGTCATCCACACTGATTACACTCCAGTAAACTTCTGCTAAGTTCTCACACCAATGTAATATAAGTCAGCAGTCACGACTGTGATTAAGAATATAAATGTAAGAGAAAAAAACTGTCCATATTATCTGACTTTAAGAAGATTTGCTGATGGTGACTAAACCATCTCTTATAGAAAAAATTGGGGGAGGTTACCTCTGATGTCAAAAAATGACATGTCTTTCTGTCTCTCTCTCTCTCTCTCTCTCTCTCTCTCTAGAGTAAGAAATGTGCTTGTTCGTTCTTGCTGCTATAAAGAGAGACTTTAGACTGGGTGTCTTCAGTCTGTAGTTCACTCACTGATTCGTACTTCCAGTGAACATTTCTTCAAACAACTGTGACAATTGTTTGAATACCCTGCGGTGGGGTTGGATATCACTTTCGATCTTCTGTGTGCAAAAGCTTTCAAGACTCTTGAATGTTATGGCACTAAAAGTTCTTTTCAAAGAGGACTACCTTTACAAGCCGAGATGGTATGTAGGGGCGTGAGAGACTCCTAGAGACATCACTGTGCACCTCAGACAAGGAACCAATGCAAATGGTTACTTTTTGCTTTCTGACGACAAGAAACAGAAGAGATCTCTCAGTCTTTGTTCTGTCACTGATATGTGTCTCTTGGTTCCTGTGTGCTTGCACTCTAATAATTACACTCGCCCATTCTCGACTTGGGGATTTGGGGTTGGCGGCGAACATCATAGACGCCAAAATTGTGAGCAAGCTAAAGATACTGACCGATCTTTGCGACCACTGCCGCCATTGACGGTCACCTCATCGGCCATGCTATCACGCGACAAATGGCCTACATCACCATAGAAACTCTACTCACACAGAGCGAAAATGGTAACAAGCACATATACCCACAATTAGTTGGAAGGAAAATAAAATTCTGGAGTGGTCCACATTATGTCAGGATCACTGTCTGGTTAAGCCCCTAATGTCCTGTTATTCAGTATTTACCAGTCCTTGAAAAACCTGCCGGTTTATCATGACCTAGCCAAGGTTTTCAGCAAAGAAAGGGCATCCCAGCTTCCTCCTCACCACCCAGACGACTGCAGTATAGATCTTCTATGTAATTTTAGTCCACCCAAAATTGGCATCTATCCCTTGTCGCATCTAGAAACCCTCACTCTTAAAATGTATATAGAGGAAACTCTCCGCAATCAGCACATGCAACCTTCCATGTCACTCACTGCAGCAGGCTTTTTATTCATTGAAAAGATGGATGGCAGCTTACATCCCTGCATAGATTATTAAGGATTCAAACCTTTCTTGTTGTGAGGCGACTGTGCTATCCACTACGCCACCGCGCCGCCCAGGCCCAGATCTTTTCTTATTACTTAGTCATGCCCTATGGTGTCTATGTTATGCTTTAACTGTCAAAAATATCTTCCAGGACATGATTAACATGTGTTATCGTTTATATTGACGACATCCTGATCTACTCTATTGACCATACTCAGCATGTGGCTCAGATTAGGGAGGTGCTCCAGTGAAACTCACATAAAAAAATGTGAGTTTCACAGATCCACTATACAGTTTCTGAACTATCACATCTCACCGTTTTATGTCTCCCTGTAGAAACCATATCCTGTCCACACACAGCTTAGCAGAAAATGTTGTTGAAAAATCGACCACTTATTCATTTGCATTATATAATGTGTAATAGGGTTGTTTTTACTTTTGCTTTCATTTTCTGAGTTGTGTTTGTCAGAGTGTAAACATCTGTTGTTGATCTGTAACATGAACTGAGAGCATTTGCAAATATACTCAGGTCTCTTACATAACAAATAAAATGCTAGTTTCAAATGTCTAACAAAGCCAAAGACTTTATGAAAGGTTACCATAACTACAAAAAATAGAAAAGAAGTCAAAACCATTTTTATATACTTACATAGTTTAAGATCTAGTGCAGCCTCTGGCAGCATCTCCTTGTACAAAAATACAAACAGCTGCATTTATTCCTGTTACACTATAGAACCACAGACAGGTAATTCGCGTTGAATACAGATCTTTATTCTTTTACTTGGACAAGTGACACACACACAGAGAGTGCAGGAAAAGCAGGTGTGAGATCGGGGTGGAGAGGTGACTTAGACACAGATGCTGACACCGACGCTGACACAGACACAGCAGACACGATCGGGATCCTATAAACAGAAACAGAAACAGAAACAGAAACAGAAACAGAAACAGAAACACGTGAAAACACAGAACGATCACTGGCGTGATCAGATTGTCTTTCGCTGTTCATCTAGCTTCTAGGAACAAGCTTGGACGCAGAGTGTTAGAGGAGTGGGTTTAAGTAGAGTGCTTGATTGGCTTGGAACGAGAGACAGGTGAGCAGGATTAGTATTCGGGAGAGTGAGGCGGTGACTGAGGAGGCATGACAATTCCATATTTTATATCCATTTTGGATCATCTCAGACTAAATAAAAATTAAAAAGACATTTTTAACATTTTTTCTAGCTGAAGCACTGCATCTATATTGAGTTGGTTCAGTTGATGTTTTAAGGAGTTAATACTGATGCTTTATCTTTATTAATAATTTTGTCTTGACTCCATGGAGCAGTATTATCTTTATTAATAATTTTGTCTTGAATCCATGGAGCAGTATTACACAACCTTCACAATTTGAAACTGTGTGTCTGTGTATATCCTCGGGACTGAACATGAATTTAGTTCACAGTGTGTGCCAACCACAGCTGCAAAAGGAAATTTCCTTTCCAAAGGAAAAGGAAAGTTCTAACTCAAACACATTATGCTTTAGATATTTTTACTGTCTATGTTTTAGACCTTTTGTAAACTTTGAAGTATAGTCTTCTCTGGATATTTTAGAGTTTTCCTACTTCCAAAAACTGTATTACTATTTCTGCATCTTTTCTTTACCCTACATCTGATCTCAGGAACCTTATTGTCCAGTATGAATATCTACTATTCACAAAATAAGTTTGCTGAACATTTTGATGAGAATTAAAATATGGTAATGATCTTATGACTTTTGCAGCAACTAGAGTTCAACCAAAGTTGTATATAGAGTAAAAATAGTAGTAGAAATCCTCTGCAAAAATGAATCGAAATTTGGGTTCATAGGATAGGTTAAGCTATAAAACAGAGCCTTAGAATACTGAATCTAGTAAAGTTAAGAACAAAATAAGTTTGCACACATGTAACCAGGATGTTTTGATGAAGCAGGAAAGGTTGTTGTACTCCAGCCAGCTCTCAGTGATTAGTTGTTCAAGTACTGGAGGCTAGCAAAGCACGCCTGCACGCCATTTGATCCCTCACAGAGTGGAGTTGTACAGCATTGGCCAGCTCTCTACATCTGTTTTAAAGACCAATGTGACAAACAAACACTGAAAGATGATAGAAATCAAGAAATATTTCACAGTCATATCAATGTCATCGAAATGGTGTTTCAGTATTTCAAACTAATCTATTGCCAATAAAACAAAAAAAGGTGAGGGAGGGCCTTCTATAACAGCCAGGAATTTCTATTAGATTTACGTGGTGATGTAGACAAAAACAATTGTATGTCTTGTTATTTAAAAAATAACATTATGTGCTGGGGTGTTGTGGTATGTCACCAAAATGTTAGCAATAAATATTTCTATGTTCTGTTGTAATGAATTATTACTAATAATTACTTGTCTGTCCACAGCCATTAGGGTGGCACAAGTCAGTGCAGCCTTAGTGCCAGTCCCAAGCCCGTATAAATTGGAGGGTTGCGTTAGAAAGGGCATCCAGCGTAAAACTCTGCCAAGTTGACTGTGCAGATCAAGGTGATCCACTGTGGCGCCCCCTAACGGGAGCAGCCGACGGAACTTTTAATTACTTGTTTAATTACTTGTACTTTTAAAACACTTCCTATAGATCATCACACTGCACCTGACTTGCTCCCCATAGTACATCCTGGTGCCAGGAGACTTAACTATTTTAAGCACTACTGCCTAGTATGACCAGTATCTGCAAGTATTTTCGGTTTACGTGCTAGTGTCACCCTGTGTTTATTGTGATATGTTGTTCCTAAACATTATATCTAATAATTATTTTCTTTTTACAAGCACATGCATGAAAGGAATTATTAAATAACAAAATATGTGCTCTTCAAGATACAACTTTTCATTATCTGTCTGAGGAATAATCAATTATCTCATAGGCCAAAGAACAACCAGTCTAAGGAGCAGGAACAGAAATACTAACTAGCTCGCAAACACATGAAATAGAGCAATAGAGCTCAGCTCAATTTGTGAGTTAATATTCTGCCTAAATTGTTATTAATGCAGATATCTTGGTCTGTAAATACTTATTTACATTTGCCTTATAGCAATTCATCTTTCAAATTAAACATTAGTGCAACATATTGTGGTTAACTGAGTCTGAAATAATTTGATAATTTAGCAAGAAAGCAATTAATAGGTCAACAAGATAGATCAGCATAGAACTCAACAAATACAAACCCCTTTATATTATAGCAGTTACTATTAATTTAACAAAAACAGACCTTACACATACATACATGATCCAATGTCCATATAACCCTTGAATGATAAACACTGGATCTTGTACAATTTATGTGTGTGTAAGGTCTGTTTTTGTTAAACTAATTGTGACAGCTATGATAAATGGTTTGTATTTGTCATTTACTGGTCTATCTGCCACATCGCCTATTTATCTTTCATCTTTTTATCTCTGTATCTTTCACAGACACACACATGCACATCCTGCCTGATGAGTGGAAGTCATTAAACAATTGGGTGAAATCCTCCAGCAAATGATACAATAGTGTTCAAAATAAAGGAAAGGAACCATGGAAAATTTTCACATCATGCTGCAAATTACTCCAGTTATAAAAATTATTTAAAAGATCATTTAATAATCTTTTTTAAAATCATATTAATACCAAAGATATCCTTACTTTAGTCAGTGTCACTGACCCTTTTTCATTAAAATGTCTTAGTAAATGACAAATACACTAAAGTATCAATTATAAGGGAGATAATAAGAAAACACCATTTTCTCAGTGTATATTTAACTCCGGTGCGGTGATGTAGTGGATAGCGTGGTCGCCTCGCATCAAGGTCACGGGTTCGAATCCCGGGCCAGGGATCTTTCTGTGCGGAGTTTGCATGTTCTCCCCGCGCTTGTGTGGGTTTCCTCCAGGTACTCTTGTTTCCTCCCACAGTCCAAAAACATGCAGATTAGGTGGATTAGTGATTATAAATTGTCCATAGTGAATGTGTGTGTGAATGGTTGGTTGTCTATTTTTTGCCCTGAGATGGACTGGCGAACTGTCCAGGGTGTACCCCCGCCTCTCACCCTATGTGTGCTGGGATAGGCGCAGCAGACCCCAGTTGCCCTGAATTAGGGAATAAGCGAGTAAGAAGATGAATGATTGAATTAAAATATTTAACTCTGTAATTAGTTACAAGTTATTTATCATTAGTTTATATTTAACTCAGGTTTAATTATTGTCATCTCATCTCCTTTTCACCTTATCTCTAAGGTAGCACCCAGCCACCCTGTGGAGGAAACTCATTTTGTGATTACATCACCAACATGAAGGGTGGAAAATCCCTTTTCAGACTAAGAAACATAGTCTTGGATGTAGAGGTGCTTATTCTTATCCCAGCTGCTTTACAAACCGCCCTGGCTTGATGGAGCCAATTGGAAAACATAATCCACAAAAAGCAGACAAGAAATTCAGATTTATTTCTGAAGAGGGTATAAAGCTGATCCAGGACTATTCTCCTCTTTGGTACCCTTGTATAAACTTTCCTGGGGAGCCTGATGAGTGGGATTCTCCGTGTAGTTGGAACACACAATCCGGTCCCCTTTCTTAAAAAGAGGGACCACCACCAATTGTAGCCCAGTGGTTAAGGTGTTTGACTAATACCAGAAAGACCGGGGTTCAATTCTCCCCTCCACCAAGCAACCACTGTGGGTCTTTAAGCAAGGCCCTTAATTGACCCTAAGTTGTAAAAAAGAGACTGAATGTAAGTCGCTCTGGATAAGAGCTCTGCCAAATGCCAAACTGTAACTGTAACCACCCTTGTCTGCCAGTCCAGCATCACTGTTCCCAGCCACCACGTAAACAGTACCTGAACTCGAGATCTAGCTGTTCTTGTTTCTCATGGGCTGACATTTGTAAATGCCTCTCCATTGAACCAGAACACATTCTACTTCTAGTGAGGGCTCTGGTTCAGAAACCTCTCTGGTTCTGGTTTCTCCTCAGGGGGTTTTCACCTTTTTAGCATGTTCACTGGAACTGGGTGTCACTCTTCTACAGTGGGTACGGAAAGTTTTCAGACAACCTTAAATTTTTCACTTTTTGTTATATTGCAGTCATTTGCTAAAAACATTTAATTTAATTTTTTTCCTCATTAATGTACAAACAGCAATCCATATAGACAGAAAAACACTGAATTGTTGACATTTTTTGCTGATTTTTAAAAAAAATCAAAGTTGAAATATCACATGGTCTTAAGTATTCAGACCTCTTTTGGAGACTTTTTGAGAAAGATGCAAGAAGTTTTTTCACACCTGGATTTGGGGATCCTCTCCACACTCTGGAAAGATGCTCAATTGGTTTTAAGACAGGGCTCTGGCTGGGCCATTCAAGAACAATCACAGAGTTGTTGTCAAGCCACTTCTTTATTTTAGCTGTGTGCTTAGTGTCATTGTCTTGTTGAAATGCAAACCTTCAGTCCAATCTGAGGTCCTGAGAACTCTGAAGTAGGTTTTTCTCCCTGATATCCCTGAACTTGGTAGTATTCATCTTTCCCTCAATTGCAACCAGTCCTCCTGTCCCTGCAGCTGAAAAACACTCCACAGCATGATGTTTCCACCACTATGCTGCAATGTTAGGACTGTGTTGGACAGGTGATGAGCAGTGCCTGGTTTTCTCCACACATTTATTAATTCATTCATTCATTACCTGCTTATTCCCTAATTCGGGGTCTGCTGGTGCCTATCATAGCACACATAGAGAAAGAGGTAGGGGTACACCCTGGACAGTTTGCCAGTCCACACATAGATAAACAACTATTCACACACAAATTCACTCCTATGGGCAATTTAGAATCACTAATCAATCTAACGTGTATGTTTTTGGATGATGGGAAATTGTTCTCATTTCTCATTTCACAGGTGTGGATTTCATAATCAAACATAGCTGCACTCAATTGAAGGTGTAGGACAGCACCTGAGTTAAATATGAGTGTCACAGTAAAGGGTCTGAATACTTAGGACCATGTGATATTTCAGTTTATCTTTTTTTAATAATTCAGCAAAAATGTCAACAACTCTGTTTTTCTGTCATTATGGAGACCTGTGTGTACATTAATGAGGAAAAAAATGAACTTAAGTGGTTTTAGCAAATGTCTACATAACAAACTGAAAAATTTAAAGGTCAAACCTTTGGCCATGCTCTACCATGTATGTGGTGCTCTGAACATCTACCACTTGAATCTTTTTTTCTGCCAGATGGTTTATTTTGCCTTTTACATGTGTTGTCCAACTGTAGGTTTCCAGAACTTTCTGAGTACATTAAACATTTGACCACCATGTCAAGCAAACACCTTTTTGGATCTTCTGGAGAGCAGAGTTGAGAAGGTGAATGCTTCTCAAGAGCATTGGAAGAATCACTGAAATCGTCACCCGCTAATTGTCTGCATGCATAAAAAGCATGCAACAACTTTTGGTCTTGTAGGTTTCTCTCTGAAAGCCTCCCTTAAATATGAAAATAGATCTTGAGGTTGCTTTGCCACCCCATACATAGCTTGGCTTCATCTAAGGCAGACCATTTGAGATGAGAAAAATTATATCTACCTGATCATCAGAATTTAAATCCCTCACCCTGATTTCACAATCAACCTCATTGTCACGTCCTCCTCTGGGATGAGCGTCTCCAGCTCTGTCCTGTCTGACACTCATCAACAAACTTTTTTACAGTCTAGTCACGATATTGACCTGTCTCTATCAGTTTAGCTACATAAAGAATGATACTACATAAAGAGTTTCTTCTCTCAAGCTATTCAGGACAAAATTCTGAACCCTACTGACACCTGCTGTAGACGCTACAAGCTTTTAGTGTCTCATATATGGTTTTGAGACACACCACTCCATGCAACACACAGAACACAGGTAAAGAACAAGATTGCGAACTGTGGCTATGGGAATTACAGGCGCCTGCTTGTTGGATCCTTGGGTACATGCCACATAATTCCAATCCCATGCTGCTGCAATATCTATATAGTAAAGATTAGTGTTTAGTATATTGTAGCGCAGATCCCAGGATAGAACCAGGTGGACTGAACCATGACTAAAGCAGGACTAATCTTGGAGTTGAGAGAGAAAGAGAGAGAGAAAGGAAATTCCGAGCCTGCAGAGCAGGGTGTTTGTTTAGCCCTGTTTGCCTGCGGTTACAAATGTCATACTAAAACATCTTGACAGATTTTTGAGCAACTTGTACTACATAAAATCAATTCAAGGTCAGTAAGCACAACCAGAATTAATTTATTAGGCACACCAGGTTATAAAACGCACTGTTAAAATTTTTAAGAAAATTAAAGGTTTTTTTTGTGAGGCTTATAGACTGGTTCATGTATTTAGTGTCCATTTTATTCATATAAACTATATAATATGATAACACATTTATTTTTGTAATGATGCATCTCAATTACTAACTGATATAATTTTAGTGGGAATTAACTGTAACTATTTCCCTTTTTTAAATAGCATGTCTAATACGGCTTTTTAAAAATTCTAATGTGACACGTAATCAGATTAGAGACACAGAGTATGTTTATTTACTACACCAGCAAATAATAGAGAGTAGAAAGTTAGCAGATACTGGTAAGCTGGTACCAATGAACAGTGTTGACCTTTGGAAAGTAAATGCATTTCCTGTACAGCCAAACAAAGTATTGTATTTTCTTCAAAAAGAGTAAATACACTAACCCCATCCCTTATAACTGGACCAAGACAGCCTTCTAGTGGTTATATAGTGCATCAGCACATCCAACAATAGCCATTGAAAAAATACAATTCTTTTTTGGCTGAACTATGATGGCTCAAGATTGGGCAAAGGCAATTAATATTGCGGTGGTGAAAGTCAAGATCAAGTAACATTATTAACTCAATGTACATACTGTCACGCCCCACCCCTATCTCGTGACTAACCACCATCACCTGCTGATTGGGGATGCGATCAATCAGCCGGGTGATGGTGCGTTATTTAAGGTGATTATTATGTCACCTTAAACCCACTGTGTTAAACCCACTGTGTGGGTTTGTGGATACATGTTCGCTTACTCTCTGAATCTGTCAATGTTCGAGTCCCCGACTGTTCTAAGAGTCTGTCTCCTCGTTCGAAGCCCACGAAGATAAGTACCGTTGTCATTAGAGCAGCGTTGCTGCGCGGTTTCGTGTTGTGTGGTTTTGTTTAGTTATAGAGTTTTGTACTTACCCATAAATAAAAGTGTACAGAATAATCCGCCTAAACCATGGAGTCAGCGGGACACGCTCAGGTAGTACCCGCCCGCGAGAAAAAGTTTTGTTTTGGTTGTTAGACTACGCCGAGCGCGCATGTCGCTCCGCAAGCTATGCACCCAACAGCACCGGCTGAGGTTCCTTACGTCATGCTACCAGATAGGTATGTTCCTTTCCAGGAGGCCTGGAGGTCTTGTTCTGTTCCTCTCCTGGAGGCCTAGAGGCCTCGTTCTGTTCCTGTGCAGGAGGCCTGGAGGCCTCATTCTGCTCTCGTGGAGGCCTGGAAGCCTCGTCCTGACCCTGCCCCTCCAGGACTATGGACTGTTCATGGACCCATACCCCCTCATGTTCCTCCTGTGTGACATGGGCTGAGTACTTTGTTTTTATTTGTACATTATTTTCCCCGCAGTTCCCCAGAAGTCGTTTAATTGCCTATTTGTTCTGTTTAGAGCCTCAATGTTTTGTTGTTTTGCTTTACTGTCATGTCCTTGCTCTGTCAAAGGTCTGTCTTGGTTTTCGCGTTCTCCTTCCAGGTTTTTCTCATCCTGCCCTGTCCTGTCTTTGCCCTCGTTCTGTGTCCTCGTCCCCGGCCCTCATCCTGTGTCCGCATTCTGTCCCGTCCTTGTTCCCAGCTCTCGTCTGGTTCTCGTTCTCATCTCAGGTTCCCTCTATAGTATAGTCCTGGTTCTCCTCTCACCGCGTTCTGGTCCCCGATTTCTCGCTCCGCTTCCTGGTCCCCGACCTCTCTCTCTCTCTCTCTCTGCGCTTTCTGGTCCCCGATCTTTCTCTCTCTGATCCCCGATTTCTCTATCCCTGCGTCCTGGTCCACGATCTCTCTCTCCCCGCTTCTTGGTCCACAATCTCTCTCCCCGCGTTCTTGTCCACGATCTCTCTCTCCATGCGTTCTGGTCCACAATCTCTCTCTCCCCGCGTTCCGGTCCACAATCTCTCTCTCCCTCGTTTTGGTCCACGATCTCTCTCTCCCCACATTCGGGTCCCCGATTTCTCTCTTCCTGCTTCCTGGTCCACGATCTCTCGCTTCCCGCTTCTTGGTCCACGATCTCTCTCTCCCCGCTTCTTGGTCCACGATCTCTCTCTCCCCGATTTCTGGTCCCCGATTACTCTCTCTGGTCCAGGATTAACCCTCTCTGGTCCAGGATATCCCTCTCTGGTCCATGATATCCCTCTCTCATCCCCTCAGTCTGGTCTGTTGTGTTCCTGTCCCTGTCTCTGGTCTCAGTCTGGTCCCTATCTCTGGTGTGCACCAGTTCTGCTGACTCTGCCCTGTTGTCATGTTTATGTCCTAGGGCATCGCCAGGGGGCGTTCTTTGGGGGGGGGGGGTAACTGTCATGCCCTACCCATATCTCATCACTAACCACCATCACCTGCTGATTGGGGATGCAATCAATCAGCCGGGTGATGGTGCGTTATTTAAGGTGAGCGCCATCCTTACGATGGCGTGGATTATTATGTTAGCACTGTGTGGGTTTGTGGATACATGTTAGCTTAATCTGTCAATGTTCGAGTCACCATCTGTTCTAAGAGTCTGTCTCCTCGTTCGAAGCCCATGAAGATAAGTACCATTTTCATTAGAGCAGCGTTGCTGTGCGGTTTCATGTTGTGTGGTTTTGTTTAGTTATAGAGTTTTGTACTTACCCATAAGTAAAAGTGTGTTCCGTATCGTCTGACTCCTGTTGGTATCTATATACCTGTTACACATACTTTATTTAGGTATGCACACCGAGAACATTGTTAATACTGTCCGGGATTACACCCAAATACTTTTAGCGTCCTTATGTTGGACGCTAAAAATATTATATTGTTTGGTAACAGTCAAGTTTTTAGAAGTACAGTAAGGATAGGTTCCATGTTGAGTCTGGTTGCTCTCAAGATTTCTTCCTAATTCCACTCTAGGAATCCGTTGCCTCCAGCTTGCTCATCAAACTGTCAGAATTAACATTCTCTATGTATAGCTGCTTTGAGGAAATGGCAATTGTAAACAGCGCTATACAAATAAAACTGAATTGAATTGAAAATGATAAGAGAACGCAAGATCTACTGAAGAACAGTCACACTACACAATAACAGAACAGCAAATCAAGTCATTAATAATTAAAATGGCAAATTCATTTAGAAAGTCAGCATTTGGCTTAGGTAAGCAATAAATAGCAGATGCACTGGTACTGACACCGACAGACACAAGACTATCCACTTAAAATAAACTATCGCGAGTGTGATCGAATTTTATTTATGAAAGAGAACAATATTCAGATAAAGTTGTTTACAATTTTTTCTGCTAGTGTCTTAAAGTGCCTCGCAGGGTATTATATTAAGCCCACAGCCTAAGAAACATTATTTGAGACGTCCAAGGCTTGTAGGTATCTTCTTTATTGGATTTTGAAAAGCTGGTGTAATTATTTCCACCACAAATCTATCTTCTTCAATCACTGTAGAAGTATTAAATTCACTTATTCAACATTGGCTGTTTTTATCATTTTAACTGTAAAACTAGCAGCAGATATTTTATATCCACCAGAATAACAGCTTTATCATCAATTATTTCCTATTCTGCATGCATTGAACTTTACTCATTTTCTTGTACATTTTTCGGCTTTTAAAAATAATTTCTGCTTGGATCGCATCTGTGTGTGTGTGTGTGTGTGTGTGTGTGTGTTTGTGTGTTCTTATATATACAGTGAGGTTAATAAGTATTTGATCACCCTGTGATTTTGCAAGTTCTCCTACTAGAAGCTTCAACATCGGTGCATTTCCACTGTAAGAGACAGAATCTAAAAATAAAAATCCAGAAATAACATTGTATGATTTTTTTTTTCTTACAATTTATTTGTAAATTACTGTGTCAAATAAGTATTTTATCAATTGAGTCAAAAAAATATTTGGTACAAAAGCCTTTGTTAACAATTACAGAGGTCAAACGGTTCCTGTTCTGCACCAGGTTCACCCACACTGCAGGAGGGATTTTGGCCCAATCCTTCATACAGATCATCCTCTAGATCTGTCAGGTTTCGGTGCTGTCCCTGAGCAATACGAAGTTTCAGCTCCCTCCAAAGATTTTCTATCGGATTTAGATCTGGAGACTGGCTAGGCCACACTAGAACTTTGAAATGTTTCTTGGCTAAGAGCTTTAAGATGGTGGAAGCCACGACCCATATTTAATGCTCTGACTGAGGGAAGGAGGTTTTTTCCCAATATCTCACAATACATGGCTCCATTCATCCTCTCCTTAATACAGTGCAGTCGTCTTGTCAACTGTGCAGAAAAACACCCCCAAAGCATGATGGGATGATAATCACCATTCTTCTTCCTCCAAACACGGCAAATAGAGTTAAGACCAAAAGTTCTGACCACAGGACTTCTTCCCATGACCATCCAGACAAACTTCAGACGGGCCTTGAAATGGGCTGACTTAAGCTGGGGAACCGTCCGTGCGATGCATGATTATAAACCATCACATATTAATGTATTACTGATGGTAGACATGGAAACGGTGGTCCCTCCCGTGCAGTTCTGGTCCGATTCTTCATCCTCCATATATACAGTATATTATATATATATATTCAACATCTCTTTACTACCACTGAGACCCTGTTTGACATCCTCCCTTAAACTCACACTACAATCTTCCTCCTTCAGCTTCCACCATCTTATTCTCTTTTCTGTCCTCTCTCGCTTCCTCTTCTTCCTAACCTCCACAGCCATCCTACAGACAACCATCCGATGCTGTTTAGCTATAATTTATGCAACTGTAATTTATACAATTGGGGATTATGGCCCATACTCAGGCTGAGCAGAGTAAGCTTGGTGCTGCTGAGAATCATGAGGTCATGTTTTAGGAGCCCGATGTACTTCTGAATTTTATTTAATTTTTTTTAAAAGGCTAATGAAATTGGTTGAACATAATTTGCATAATCAGTCACACCTGATCTTCTTCTTCTTCTCCTCCTTTCAGCTGCTCCCGTTAGGGGTCACCACAGCGAATTGCTCTTCACACTACCCTGTCCTCCATATCTGCCTTTTTCACCCCAGCTACCTGCATATCTTCCTTCACCACATCCATAAACCTCTTCTTTGTTCTTCCTCTTTTCCTCCTGCCCGGCACCTTCAGCCTCAGCCTTCTTCTACCAATATACTGCATGTCCCTACTCTAGAAAAGTGCAAACCATCTCAACCTAGCCTCCCTCACCTTGTCTCCAAAACATCCTACATGCGCCGCCGCTCTTCTTCTTCTTCTCCTTTCGGCTATTCCCGTTAGGGGTAGCCACAGCGGATCACTCTTCTCCACACTACCCTGTCCGCTACATCTGCCCCTTTCACCCCAACTACCTGCATATCTT